>JAWWEQ010013203.1:0-38681 GCA_035583055.1 Torymus tubicola | reverse complement strand
GCGATTTAGGTGATTTTAAAAGAAAAAAAAATTTTGACCTCTCGATTCACCTGAGAACTGCCCATATATATATATATTGTTGGTTTTGGAAGAGTTTTCATACACAAATAATATCCGTTTCTAATATATTAGTAAGATTAATAAAAAATTCATTATTCTATCCAATAATAATACATTTGTTTTGAGGAAAGATTAACTTTGTCTTGCGTCATACATTTCTGTGTAATCAACTTATTTGCAACCATTCATAATTTCGATCGATGAATGAATTAGAGATAACGTTCCGGAAGAAAACTGTTTCCATTTTTCTCTTCCCGATTTTTGTCCCTTTATTATGAACGAAAACCAGTTTTTACTCCTGCACCGATCAGTTAACCGCGGCGCTTTCAATACGCTCCCCTGCGCATTAAAGCATTGATCTGCAAGCGTGTGCCCGACACACGCGCCAATTAAGAGGCATGTGTTGTTCTTGTTGCTGTTGTTGTTGTTAGTGTTGAGCACAATTCTCTCGCATCGACGCTGTCTTTTAATAGATAGTTCGTGATAAATTCACGTTCGGCATACATTATGAGTCCGCGGAGACTCTGTTTTCCAAGGCGTGCTTAATAACTGGTTTCGACTTGTCGGTAGATGTGGATCTCGATAACGATCGGTAACGGCTATTGACTGTTCATAAAAAGAAGTGAATGGAAGCTAAAGGGTAAAAATAACTGCAGAAGTAACTGATCGTGTGTGAGGCTATGGAGCTGTAAATAAGTCACTTTTCAAATAACTAGAAATGTATAGTCAATTTTTCTTCAGAAAAAAGGATGTTATCGACGAGTCGCGATATCTTTTATCTCTCAGACTACACGTATGTATAAAGAGGTTTGGAAATACAAAATTGAAATTGTAATATGTCACAATTGGTGAAATAAAACGAAAATTCTATGGTAATTGCTATCGTCATTAAAGCTCGTGTCTAATGGCTAATCATAATTCCCAAGAGCATTGTTGTGCGATAAGGCAGCGCGCAGTCGTTAAAGGCTGCAAAGAGTGAAGAGCAATTAGCCAGAGTCCGTTTTCACCGGGCGGCCGTAAAGTTCGCCCTCGTCGAAGCGAGCCCGCGGGCTATAGCTACCGCCGCTAACAGCCGATAATAACGATAATGAGGTGGCCGCGGCGCATCCTTTGCATGTCCAAAGACAATGGCGCCAATTGTATATACGTGTGGAGTCTCGTCGCGATGCAAAAGTCTTTTCACTCGTACCTTTCTTTTCTATGGTTTTGCTGCGGGAACTAGTACGCAATATTTAAAATGATGAGTATAGATAAAATAGTTTATATTTCAGAGCAGTAAATTAAAAAATTAATAATATATGCTTCGTAAAAAATCTAGAACCAATGTCGCTCTCGTAGTTTCTGAGGTGTTATATAAATATTAATTATTAATATCAATTATTTTAAGTGTCTTAAAACTTTTATCAGTGAAAGATAGACATAAAAATTTACATTTGATATTGATTTGATTAATTTCGAATAATTAATTAATTTATTCCTTACTCCACTGTAATGAAACTTTATTTCCAAAATATAGCGAGACACAAGTAGTATTTTATTCCCACTTATACTTGGTTTTCGAAAAGCAGGGAATATTTTATTATTCTCTTTACCATAAAATCTACTTTATTGTCTGAAAAATCGAGCAAAAATGGTACCTGATTCGAATTTAAATTTTAAATCAACTGGAATAATATAAATACGTAAAAATATAGTAACTTCTTACATCTAAATTATAACACTTAAATACCTTTTGTACTTCATCAGTAACGCGGAGTATTTCAACAAAGTGACCACCCTAAAGCTACGAGAATAAAGTATTGTATGTGATATAAGAGTAACATCGATCATTCTCTTGACTGATCAATATCCTCGGTTCGCTTCGCTGATTCAGCTGGCACATGCAATAATTTTCTTTTATTTATTTTTATTTTAATATTTCGTTACTCATTCCGAATTCGTGTAAAATAATTATGCATGAAATAACTGAACTTGATACCGAAATCACAAAATCAAAAAAATGTTATTCATATAACATTACTAATCGAGAACGATTTATGATCAAATTAAGCATTATTTAAAACGAACTTCAATTCATCTTGCATTTCATATCATTTCGTTGTAAATGTACATTTTAATTTGAAATGTAATGGCATTCTATATTAAGATTTTTTAGATTACAATTATCGTGATAACAAAACCAATAATAATTGAGACTATTTATTAAATTTTTATCATTCAGTTCCTATATGCTAACTGGCAAGTAATTTGGATTAAAAATAATCATATTTTAACCAAAAAATTTTTTGTATACAACAAAAATTTTAAGTTCACCGTTAATTATTTTATAAAATTTTATATATATCTGGACGAATTTCTGTCAATCGAGAAGTCAAAAAATAGATTTTTTTATAACTCTTAGAAAATTTTCTGCAATTTATTCCGGATACCCCTGAATTTTCCCAGTTTTTTTTACTTATACTTTTGGATATATTAGAAGTCAAAATCTGGTTTTTGAAGAATTTTTTGCATTTTTTGACGATTTTAATGGATTTATAATTCCTTAGAGAAGCATGCCTGGTGGAAATCCAAAACATTTTCTAGCTAATAACTGGATATTTTTTTTGGCGATGGCTATAAAATAAGTATTTCTTTTTTCCAAATTCTAACTCGCGATGAAACGCCTTTTCTCCTATTATTCGACCATTTTCTAGATTGAAAAATAGAATGAGTTTATCGTAGATTGGCACAAGCTAGTTCTTATCGATTTAAGAGGTTTTCAAGATGGACAGTTTTTTAGTTAGAAAATGGGTAGTAAAAATCTAGTTATATTGGAGAAGAGCAAAAGAGACAGAAAATAATGACAAAAAAGAAAGTTTTCGAAATATCTCTAAAAGAGCTATCGTAAATGTTTTTCTGGCCTTCATATATTATTTATATAGTGGGAAACTGTCAGTTAAAGTTATATATCATTCAATTTAATGTCGAATTTGTAAGAAAAATTAAAAAAAAAATTTTAAGGTTATGTCATTTTAGTGCCAATCTATTAAATGGGCATATAATGGGAGAAAACGCGTTTCATCGTTGACAATTAACTGGCCATTTATCCTACCCATTTGTTAAAATTCTGGCCATTTCGTGATAGACGAATTTCTAGCAGGGATTTTTCACGATAAACATAAGAATACTTTTTTTGTAAAATTATATCTATATCCTTTTACTTGTATAAATGCAAGTAAAAGATATGAATTTAGAAAATTAAAAATCCGATCAGGACTTTCTCTACTAAAAACATTCATAGAGATATCCTTTTACTGTTCAAAAGTGTTTGTATGAGTCCTGGAGTGATTTACGACCATTTTTGGATCTAAATAAATTCATTCAGTTGTTATTTTTTTTAAAAAGATTTCTGAAAGTCTGAAAGAATATGGTCAAATTCTATGAAAAATTACTAGAAAAAAGTCATGTAAGTTATTTCGAAATTTTGCTTCGTTTTTGAGCTAACCCGTTAATAAATTCAGGATTTTGATTAACTTTTAGCATATAATTTAATATCAGATAATATAGAAAAATGAAAATTATAAACTTTGACGAAAAAAATACAACGACAAACAAGAAGCTGCATCGCCTAATGGCGAATTCCAAAAATCGGCGCTTCTGCCCGCCAAGTAGGTTCATTAAGCTACGCGGACAGGTTGTGCGTTGACAGTCGGCTACGATAATATATCTCGAATCATATACCAGCGTTTTTAGACGCCCGTGCACGTGCACGGTTCCTCGAGATTTTCGGAGGGGAAACGATCTCAAGGCGGGATCTGCCCGCGACCGCAGGACCGGTTAATTCGGCAGCTCGACAAAGGGAACCAGATATTACCCGTTTTCTTCGCACGAATTTACAAAAGCCGTTTTCTTTTTCACTCGTAATTAGCTCTGTACCTGTTACGCTGCACGTGGTCTCTGGCCCAAGCCGAAAAACGGGCCTGCGTGTCGAGTTCTACGTCGTAAACATCTTCTTTTTACGAACTTGTTTACTTCTTTCTAATTGCTATTTTGAAGAATTAACAAAAGAAAACTAAGGTAAAAATTATTAGTGAAAGCAATAACAAAATTGAAAATAGTATAAGATAAGATATGAAAAAATTGGTATAAAAATTTGAAATTTGAAATTTAGTTTGCAACACTAGATTCTTGTATTTCGGTAGATAAATACCATAATTTTTCTGTAAGGTCGATACGTGCCAGTCGATGAAGTACGTGACCGAAACATCGAGTAAACAAAGCAGTGATCGCAAAACGTAAACACAACGTAACAGCCACTTTCCCCATTCGAATTTACCGAAATTCGTCTCGGCGATATCCTCCCGCATATAATTATAACGAGTGAGACGCGCTCGCACAGCCCGAAAATACTGTACGGGATTCCTCGAGGCCACGCGAGACCTTGTACCATTTACCGTCGTAACTCAAAAGCCGGCTCGCGTATGAGTGTTCAGGCGCGCACGTCCGTGTTTTGTTTACTACTTATACGCGGGAGCTTTGGCGGAACATGAAACTAGAGAGAGATGATTAAAGATAGTAAACTGTAATAGGTACGACCTTACCTCGTAGGTGGGTAACTTTTTGTTTTCTTCGCTGACGATCCAGGGATTTTGGGGGTCTCTTCTAATGGTTTATGCGCACCAGCTGTTATAGGCCTTGATTGCTGCGATGTGTTTTTACGCGAGAGATGCGTCACTTTTTCGTATTAACAACGTTTCACGATAACAACAAATTCAGAAAAACGTTTTATAAAGCACGTGGTTTGAAATCAACAGTTGTTTCTTATACAAATTACCTTGTTACCTTGCGAATCAGCAGTGTTAAAAATTAAAATGTTATTGAAACTATTTTAAATGCATTAGGGGCACATTTTTAGATCAAGATGAGTTCACGTGACTGAAAATAAATTTATGACATTGCAAGAATAAATAACAACACAAAATGTTTTAAAGTAGTCAATAATAATTTTCAGTCGTGTAGAAAAATCCATTTTTTTTATAATCGTTTAAATACAATCAATACGAAACTATATTTACAATAAGTGTGTGTTTGAATGATTTTCTTGGTGTAAATATCGGTAAAATCTAATTAAATATTATAAATATTATAGATAAATGTGAATCCTTGGTAGAATGAAAATTATCACAGCAAAACGTTTTGAAATCCGCCGGTGAAAAATAAAAGACCATAAAGCTCTTTTGTCTTTTATTAATGCATATTGGTGCAAGAAATAAAATAATGAGATATCCAAGTATAATTAAAATTTTCTGTATTTCCTTAAACTTAAATTTAGTGAATTCGTAATAGTGATAAAAGCTTTGAATGAATCATGCAATCATTATATAATCACTAGTATTTTCTACGGAATTTGAATATTGAGCAATAAAAAGGTAGTCGCAGTCACTAATGCGTGAATTGAAAAATCGGCGTATTTAATTTAAGACAGTTAAATCATTGTTATGTAATGATACTAGCGATCTATTTTCACTTTGCATTTGATCCATATCAGGCCAAGACCATTATTAATTTGGCCGCAGCTCTGGTCAACATTCGCTGGGAGTTGTGTAGTTAAGATGACAAATCACTGCGTTGACAGCTTCTGACACTCTGCAAACACTTCTAAACTAAAAAAAACATTTACCTTATGGAAAGATGTAAAATCTGTACGCTCCTTCAGCGTATACCTTACAGAATGCCAAGGATCAGTGGTTTCCTCGAAATTTAAAAATGTTTCTGAAGTGAATCGTTCTTCACACAAGGGTATTTTGCTCATAGTCAAGTAAACATGTTTTCACGTCCTATGATCTAAATGCAGTCACAGCTATGTATTGTATAGAAAAAAATAGATTTCTAGTTCACTATGTTCAACCATTTATTGGATTTTTCGTTGCATAAATATAAAAGTTATTTATTTGCATAGATTTAATAGTTACTTTTTAATTGATGGCTAAGTAAATACTTTCTAATTTGATTGCAGAATCGCTATATGCTGAATCATACTTAATAGTTGAAAACTATCTCATTTAAATTTTAACTAATTAAACCTTAGTAATAAATTATCTGAAGAATTTTAAGTGAAAAAGATTAGAGAATACGTGACATAATTATACAAAATGTATATCTAAAACAAATTCTATACATCACTGTAATCGTTTTAAAAACAAGGAAAGTATACATACTTTAGACTTTGATTTTCCTGATGATTTAACAACATAATTAAGTATGAAAAATTGGACCCAATTTATTTTAAAATATTTTTTTGTTATCATTTCTTGAAATCATTTTGATACTGCAGTTTGAAAAATATCATTAAAATATAATAAATAGAAACAGTTAATATTATATTACATAACTGTATGAGAATTATTATAAACTAGGTATATAATAATTCGAAGCCTACCCACTTCTTTCACATAATCTCATTATTGTGCGTTTTCTCAATTTTAAAAACTATTGCTTCGCTTATGAATGAGTTAAGCTTTTCTATAGTTGTATGAGAATGTAGAATACTCATGCACAGTACAATCCAGCAGCTCTTGGTACGATTGCCGCACGCAAGCGCGGTGATGCAGATAAGTCGCTCTACGTGGTTGGCGATGGCGCGTAATTTTCATACCTCGGGAGGAATAGCACCCACGGCTTTTTCCCTTCCGACACCTACGCCCGCAGCAACCGTGTGAATTTATAATGTGCTCAGATTGCCGCAAACACGCCCCTCGCCTACCTACCCTGATATCGTGCGCACAATACGAGGGGGTGTGCTTAAGTCGGCTTCGCCGTTTCGTACGGTAGATGAGGCTCTTCGAGGACATTGTTTTAGAGAAAATTTTCTCTAAACTAATTTAATTCTACTTAAAACATTCTCCCGAACTTTTTCTTTAATTTATACTAACAATGTTTCTAGAATAAAAAATGAAATAAATATAGTATAAAATAAATTAATAATAAGTATAAATTTTATTATTTGTCTAGTAACTATGAATAGAGAGATTTTATGGTTGGAAATATTGAATAACGAAAACTTTGTATGTGTGTGTAGAAGTAAATCGATTAAATAGATATTTTCCGTCAGATTGCACAAGTAATATGGATAATTAGTATAATCAACGATGGCTTAGACGTAAACGAAAATTTACAAATCATTTGATCTTGCTAATACGACGAATGAACCTTGCGGTACAATGCGATGAGATGCCACGATGGAAAAAGATTTGAAAGTAGAAAATTATCGTTTTGTTGTATGTTTTAAATTAAATTTTATTTAACTTTTATGAACATAATCAAAATAAATTTCAATTTTAAAGATGTTATTGTCACAAAATATTAAACATTAGTTTAATCAGGTTTTTAAAATCAGCTTACCAAAGGTTGAAAATTTTTTTGACAATGTTCATTATTTATATAGTGCCAATAATTACTTGCATAATAAAAGAAGATAATTTTTGTCGACAAAATATATTTTGTGCAAATATTATTTTTTTATTTTTTACCCATAATGATATTATAATCAATTGAAAAATAAATACAAATAGAATGAACGTCTATCAGCATCCGTATCTATAATGAGAATTGGACTTTGTCCACGCAATCGACTACCAGAGAACCGTCGGTTACAGTGATTTTCCGCAATAGTTATACGTTTGCAAAATATTTAACTGCTAGTCGGACAAAGTAAGATTGTAACGTAATGTATCAAATTATTATAGAATAATACTTTTTCTAATAGTAACCATTATACATAAACTTTACTCTTATTAATTAAAATTCATCTATGATATTTTATAAAATACAAGAATCTCATCCTTCGTAATTTATACAGCATTCGCATAAGATTTAACATGTACTCTTTATATATTGTAAATGGACCGTTTTTTATTAAAAATATTTTATCACGTAGAAGAAAATCTGTAAGAAATTTCTGTAATCATTTCTACAAGAAATCCCTCAGAACTCTTGTAAAAACTGTTTTCACATTTGTATAACAAAAATTGATTATTTTTTTAAAAATTAAAAAATCAAAGCTGACAAATAAAACGTTCAAAAAGGGTGCATTTAGTCAGCTCCTTCGAGTTTTCAATATTTAATTAATTTGTTTTTGTTCAAATATAAAATATTTCTTGCAGGCAAAAACTGTAGGAATTTCTTACAGATAGACTAGAATTAAAAGTACGTTAATTATGTATAGGTTTATGTAGAATTTCTTGTAGATATACTTGCAGAAACTTTCTGTAGATTTTTTTAATACCGAAGTACATAATTAATAAATAATTATAAATTTTGAATAGGAATTGAAGGAAAGCATTATGAATTTAGAGACGAAGAAATTTAATTTGAAGTAAGAGAAAAATTTGTCGATTGGAAAAAGCTTGAAGGCCGGGAGATGTTAATTGTAATATATAATACTTGGCGAGAAGACGGCGGTGCAAATACGCAAAGTTTGCGATTTCCGCGGCTTATCAGGCCAAATCGGCTAATCTACATAAGCATCGCGCAACTGTCTCAACAACAAGTGTCGGTTGGAGTGGCAGCGCCGGAGACGACGCAATGTTCTGTTGACAAACGCAGGCGCGCAATCGTTCTTGGGGGCCCGATCGCGGGGAAAAACAGAGAGAGAGAGAGAGAGAGCCAAAAATAAAGCAAAGCGCAGCGTCATCCTATTTTTCAGCCTCGCACACACAAGCGAGTCGCGGCGGTCTCTCTCTTGCGCCTGCTCTCCTCTTTATCGCACTCGCGATAAATCGCGGCCGGCGTCGACGACATCGACGTGGGCTCGTCGCCGCCGCGGCCAATCAGCGCCGCGCCGGCTTCGCGTTGGTCCACGCTCGCTCCGCGCCGAACGTGACGCGCCGCGCGTGCATAACAACGAGAGCCACGTCTGCTCTCGGCGCGGCTCTGCTTGCGGCATCCTTTGCTCTCGCGGGGTTTATCGGCCGAGCTTGCGCAACCTCGAGCTCGCCCCGAGGGCGTGTCTCCGGAGACGCCGCCGTCACGAGGCAGCGGAGCCAAAGGTTACGAGGGCCGGATCCGGCAAGGGAGCTTGGACTTTAGCGCCGACGCTTCAATCACCGGGGCGACGTGCCGGCTGACGAGCTTTGCCTTTTTCACGCGCGCGCCCGATTATATCTATTGCGATGTGCGCCGGAGATAACGGCGCTGCTGGATTCGTCGACCTTTGCATTCTTCCCGGCGAGCACTTGATTGCGCTCAGACGACTGACGCTCTTTCGAAAACAGAGATGCTTTTCGACTTGGTAGGAGAGCAGATGCTCTACGTTCGCGGCCGATTCCTTGGGCCCGACAGTCATGCGTGAGGCCTTTTATCCCTAAGGATTATGGTTTATTCTTATCGGACATATTTCCTTGATTTCTTCTCATTCTTTGAAATTTCCTGTAGCTGTAGTTCACTGCCCGCTAAATCACGTTTCTAGAAAACGTAAATGTATATAATCTAGTAAGCACTCGTAAATATTCGAAATCGATTAACCCGACGGGTACCATAAATGTTTCGATGACTTATTTTTTTTTTTTGCATGTCGGCGAACGAACTGATAAAATTCTTATTGTATTTAAGAATAAAATAATTTTAGTGATTTAAAGTATCTTTTAAACTTATACTATTGCCTATGCCATATTGGAGTAGTATCCAATGGTTGGTATTAAAAACTATACTGAACAAATTTTCGACTCTTTCAAATAATATTACACTCCAGTATTTTATTTTGGAGACATTAATTATCTCAATATATTTGCAGAAAGTGTTTTCAATAAGCAAGTATTTTATTTCTATAGTATAGCAATTGGTGAAACCTAAAATGTTAATGTACAAGTATCCTACCTTACGCAATTTTTCGTTCCAAGAATTTTTAAAAGTGTCATTGAAATTTCGATTCAAAACTTTTCCGAATGATTGATAATTACATTATGCAAAGCAGCCGACGATATACGAGTTAGTCTACAGAATGATGTGGCAACTGCTGAAGCTGGCAAGCAGTTATACACGGCGTCTCGTGTTCGTAAACCGAATAAGAGATCAAAGTTGCGTGCGTTGCGCTTGTAGCTACGCGCGGGAGTCAATTGACGGTCTAGGTTACTGCACGCCGCTGGATACACGCATTACGCTGTATTGGCTGTATATATGCGCGAGTGCGGAACACACGGGTTATGAAATTTACTTGGAGGCGGCGAACCACGGCTTAAAAGGACTCGATCATTTTTGTCGCTCATTGAATATGCGATTACGTTGCGCGCGAGCCTCGTAAAGGTTAAGTGTCATTGGCTTCGCCCGCTCGCTTATACTTTATGTACTATTTGTAGATATACGTATAATTATTAGTTGAACTTTTCATATCGAGCGCACTGTTTTAGACCATTCGCTGAAGTATCATACAAAAAGAAATTAGATATTTCACAACAAAAGTGATTTGTTAGGATAAAACTAGCTTTTAAAAGTAGTATATAGTATAATAGCTATAATAATAAGGATTGAGAATATCAAATCTACAAATGAAACAGCTATAAAAGATTATTCCAATTTAAGATTCAATGAATAAATTACTATAATGTTTAATCATAACTGAGAGCTACTATTGCATTTTCAATGCATTGAAGTGAAAATATATAGGATGACTTGACGCGTTTGCAAAGTCTCGTGCCGAATGTCGTATCTATACTTATCGGCTGATGATTTCGTATCCACTCATCGGTCGATCGCAAAATAGACCGCATTTTATGGCCCCAGAACGAGAGTCTTTTCATCTTCGTCTCCAAACTTCATGAACTATTGCGCGAGTGTATAAGCAAGTGGCTATCGTAGGTCAGTGACACCGATTGCGAAAAGTCTGCGTCGTGCGCGCTCAACACTCGTTATTATACCTGTCCTTTCCCTCTTGCGCGCACCCGCGAAAACTTGGGCTCCGGGCGATGCTGACGACAACAAAGGTCAAGGGCCCAAGCGCGAGTTCGATTGCGGAACTCGGTTATGCTACGCACAATGCCAATATTTCTCTCTCGCGCCAGTTATTTCAAAATCTTGATGCCCTCGGCTATCTCCAAAAAATGCCTTAGTATTACGTAGATATAAGTGAAATTTAACTATTTAATTATAAGTTCTAGTTATACGAGAACTATAACAGAGCGACACAATATAGTAATTGCTTCAGTATAAAGTGTATATCAGCTTCATTCTATAGTAACTTTTAGAGTAATTTTAGACAGCCCGAGATAGAGATTACTGTCTAGAACCGTTGACCGATAAAATAATAGTTTGGCAATAATACTTAACTTATATATATATATATATAAAAAAAAAGTTTATGTGAGATTCAATCGTCAACTATAGCATGTAAAAACTTCAAATTAATTTCTTTCTTTGGCGAAAATATTATTTTCAAAGAATTTATAGTCTTTAATTATTTATGTAATCTATTTTAGTATTATTTATAACATAATTCAGTGTACTTTTTGCTTTAAAACTGGGAAAAATGGCTAGGACTAATATTTTCTAAAAATTAAATAGGTATCAAAGTATTTATTAATAAAAAAAGGTTTGGTTCATTTCATATTGAATTCGTGTTGACTAAAAGTGAAGAAAAACTTTCATACAATTCATATAAAAGAAACGTGTTGATGCTAGACTTAAAAATTTGAAATATTTAAAAAATTTATAGTTTCCTTTATTAACAAATAGTTTATTGAAAATGCAAGCAATTAGATATTAGATGCATGTGATTATTAAACAAAAAAATTCTGATCGTGAATGTTTTACTAAAATATCGAATCTTTTAAGTAAATCAAATTTTACTTAAAAGATCGAAAAAGTTCATATATCTATAGAAATATTGTTCCTTCTACATTGCTGTATCAAGTTAAAAAATTTCTCTTATGTTCGGTATATTGATTGTTATCAGTGCAAATATTTTTTTCTTCTCTGATTTTTCCCGCACTGCTATCTTTCACCGACTTTTATACTGAAGCCAGCTCCCAGAACTTTGCAGAATCTTTTTTTTAGATTAAATGACATTGTTGAAGATAAATGAATAAATCAAGTTGGTTTACATTTGCCAAAAAAATGAAATGATACTCTTGCATTCCTTACTTTATTTAGCAATTTATTGCCCAAAAAGATGGTTATCCGTTGATAAAAATAATGGCAATCTCATTCTAGGTTCGGCTAATTTCAATATCTGATAACCTAAAGACGTCTTGCATCCACGTCAGCAATAGCATTTCCGAAGAAAAATTCATTATCGCGCGTTGTACAACCTTCTGAGCTCATCGACAAAAGTAAAGAATCCGAGACAGGTAGGTCGCACACTCGGCCGCATTCCCCCGCTGCGGTATCGCGATGGGAGATAAGGATTCCCCCTGACCGATAGCAAGTCCCCGAATTACATCGCGCGCCGCTCCTTTGTTGATCCTTTGACTCATATAATAGCGATGGCTATCAGGGGCTTTTATCAGCAAGCCAGTAAACACCTCGAACTCGTGCAAATGACCAGAACGAACGTTGATCATTGCTCACGAGTATTTGCCACTTGTAATTCAAACTCTTTGCAAACGCTTATGCTTTATAATTATGTGTACTTCAAACTTTTATGATCAATATAATAGCTTGTAACAAAGATTTTTTTTAATTTTTTTATACAAACACTTTTAGCCCGAATTATCATATGGACAGGTTCTGGTAAGTACTACAAGTGCATATTATTTGCCATTCGTAAATATTCTTGGTAATCTACGATTTACATTTTTTCTACTAATTGAAACACATGTCATTTTTATTCCCGACTATTTTAAACTTTTTGTAATCGATTCATTACATTATCAAAATATTCTTATATCATAATATTATAGATCGCAGATAAAATCTTTTATATGAAAATCTACCTGAGTGAGCTTTTGTATCTTTAAAATATTTACTTAATTTAGTTATTTAATCAAATAGACGAACCGAGGCCTATGATAAAATATTGTTAGAGAAAACAAAAACGACAAGCACTGTACAAAGTATATAGTTCCAATGGTAAAATAATAACCGTGGCGTCAAAAATACATAAAATGTTATAATCTTATTTTAAAAAAGGCTCAATTTGCTTATAATTTTCACCATTTTCTATCGAAACTTTCTATAATATAGTGTTACTTGATTGATTTATATTTTTCATCGTGTTAAAGAGATAAATATAAATTTTGGTTATGTAAAAAAGCTAATTTTATTACTAAGCTACTTAAAAAGTAACTCTTCAGTCTCGAATCTATAAACAGGAAAAGAACAGAAAAAAGGCATAAAGAATAAAAAGGCCGAAACAAAGAGAGCGCGTGCGCGCGCGCCTCTTGAAGTCGCAAAGAGTAGCCGAGCAGGTAGGTATGCACGATTTAGCCGCATAGGCCTTTCGGGAGAAAAGGGGGAAAAAACGAGGAGTAGAAAAAAAAACAAGCGTACCTGGAAGTAGAAGAGTCCTCCCCACTTAGGGCCGAGTTTTATTAGGCTTCTCCATCGCCTCTTCTTCTCGCCCACGGGACAGGGCGTCGACCTTTGCTAGACGTGTTTTAGGCCATCGGCCTGCGTCTCATAGACCCGCCGCCACGCGGCTGCAAACAACGGGCAAAGGACCGCAGTCACGAAAGGGATTACTCTCGCAGCGGCCGAGGAGAGAAAGAGGGGGCACACGTCATTGCCCGTTTTCGGGATGGGCCATCGGGTAGGCTTGTGGCTTTTCGCCTTCCGCCTTGCTCACGGGGTCAAGAGCCTCGCTGGCCGCCTTACCTACCCGGGATACTATTAAATAAGGGCCGGCTAATTTGCTTAGAACGCTGCCAGATTGATCGAATAATTATCTAAATAGCTCATATTCATTCTTTTCTTCGAACAAATAAAAATAAAAACAGATAATCACATGCTACATTTATGAAAAATTCCGAGTAGAGTCAATTACAAAGCACTATTTGTTGTCCTGTAGAAAAATAACATTTTTTCATTTCATGCTACGATATTGCTATTTTTATTTAACAGCTGCCATTTACAGAATTTTTCTATTGTAATAAGTTTTTTTTGCTTAAGACGAAATAATTAAAAATATTACTTAGCGTGCAGATGCAATGATGTATGCAATAGCAATAATCATGAATTTGTCAAAAGGGAAAAGTTTTATAAAAAAAAAGTATCAAGGTTAATGACTTGTAGCCTAGGTTCCGAGTTTATCAATACGAGCATCAATTATCAGTCACTCGTTTATCTTGCGAGCAGGCGGAAACAAGTAAAGGCAAACATAATCTGCTAGGAAGCAAACATTTACCGCGATCCAATCAAGCTTTATTATAAACATAAAAATGCACGTGCACGTGCAGGGAGCGTCAGGCGTACTTGCGGCGCGAGAGCGCAAAAAGTCAATGCCTTCAAAAGTATACATTACATCACGAAACGCGAGCGTTCTCGCGTCGATGAAGAAGGAAAAAAGAATAGCAAAAAGAAATAGCGGCACGACCGGCGGTTCGTAGAAGAGTCAACGATTCCCGAAAAATGCATCTGATACGGAAAAGCCTTAGCCAGACGAGTCGAATAAAAAGCGCGACTAAGCGCCTCTTGTATACCGGGGGTCGTTGGCCCCCGCGAGTTCGGAAGGAAGAAGAAGAAGAAGAAGAAGAAGAAGAGCGGCGGCCTTTCCGCGCCTGTACAGGTATACTTGTATAGCGTGCACGGAGCCCCGAAAAAAGACGGAGAAAGAGAGAGAGAGAGAGAGAGAGAGAGAGAGAGAGAGAGAGAGAGATAAAAAGCATGCAGCGCGTAGATCGGAGAGGGCCATCACCTTCTCACCTGCACCAAATTCCTAGCTGTCCAGGCGTGGGTCGTCGACCCTTGACTGCGCCGCGCACGCACGCCCATATATACCGATGAACCGTGAGCGCAGCGTGCATGCGCACTGCACTTCACTTGTCTCTCACTCTTTTTAGTTTCGCCGCGAGGCCTTAACCCTTTGGCTACCGCTGACCTCGTTGATGCCATTACATATTGTGTGAAATATCGCAAGAGATGCATGATACAATTCCTCCAATCAGTGTTCATCCGTGGAAATTTTATTTATTCCGTTCAACGTGTGTTCTTCAATATGCTTAAACTTTGTTCACATTCAACAAGCTTTTTATCAAAGTGATGTAGTCCTGGGATTTATACAGAACTTCTATAAATATTAAATTGTTTCATAATTTACATATTATAACATTATAATAGAAATGAAATATTATAGATTTATGAATTAATGATTAAATCATTAATCACGACCTTATCGCACTTAATTAAAATAAAAAAATTCAGAACAATAGTTAATTTAACTATTAATAATTGAATGAATATAAAATAATATAAGAAATAATTAGTGAATATTTTTTGGTGAATTGACTTTCAACCAAATTAGTGTTACGCAACACATTGCTTCTGTGACTTCAAAAGTAGTTTAAAAATGATTCCACTAATTATTAAGACTAGACAGAATTACATAACCTTTTGATTTCATTATATAATTCTCATAATCTCATGGCTGCAATAATATTCTTGATTTTTCATTAGTTTTTCTCATCTATTCATCGGCTGATATAATAACGCAAAGATCCAATTTTTGAGTTCATCAAAATTTTTATCTTCTGAAAAGAGATAATGCTTTATTATCAGCCTTTGACTTTGGATTCAGCTATACGAATGTAAAATTCTAAGAATAAGAATCTTAACTTTTGATTATTATAACAATGCAATGTGTATTTTAATTTTATAGATAATTGCCAAACATTATCGTCGAGTGCCCTTATCTTAAAATAAATATGAAAGTGCGCCATTATCTATAAAATACTGCAATTTCAATAACAATGCTTATTTTAGCGCACAGTCATATGTGAAGCGAATATTTTTATCTTTTAGAAAAAACATAGTGAATTTCCTTGAAGGTTTTCATTGACATTAGTCACAAGTGGTGCGAGGGTCAAGGGACTTGAGAACGCCGATAAAACAGGTAGAAGTTCTAGTATTTAGGGGAGACCAGTTGAGCTCGTTATATTCGTATACACATAACACAAGCCGACAGTAGTGGCAGCTAGGCCCACTGGACCCTGCACAACCCAAGAAGAGAAAAAGAGAAAAAGTGCCAACGAAGAGACTTCCTGGCGTGCACGAGCGCACACGCAGGGTGAGTGTCCTTGGATTGGAGCATGGTAACACGTGTTGGCCCACGTGACGTGAACTCGATCAAAAGCTTGCGTTCAGGAATTCTTTTTCGGCAAATCGATGATAAAAGAGGAAGAATTGCTGACTAAAGAATTTCCTACTCAATTTGTGTCAGGTAGAAATGCTTTGTCAAGACTTCTATTTTGATCAGTGATCTTCCTGGTTTTGTTTTTATATACGTCAAATCTGTAGTTAGATATTATATTTGTGTTGCATTAAACAAGTGATGATAGCTTGGAGACTTTACGAGTTTATTATTACAGGAATTCCAAACTCATGATATAAACATAGAGGAGTACTAAGATCTTTCTATTTTGACAATTTCATTGAGTTAAACGGCCGAAGGCAAAGTATGGAAAATATCGATGCATCTTTCATTTTAATATCCTGAACCCCCTTGGAATATTTTAAATTCATGAAGTAACTTGTCTTATGTCACTATTTACATACAAACTCAAATTCGCTCTTGAATTATCAGAATTCTTATTCCACAAATAACTATGTTTGTTAAAACATTATTCAACAATCGAGGACGCCTTGCAGTTTAAAATTTATAAAATCAATCACTTCCGCATCGATAATATTTATATAAGAAACTGATTGAGATTAAAATGCATTTTAAAAGACGATTAATTCGTTCAATATTTTTTAAATTATTTGTATTGCATTTATACTTATCGCTTAGATTTCCTATTTTTAGAACGTTAAACATTAATGATTTCTGTATTATCTACTAAAAGAACAAATTATTGTAGTAACTTTCTAAATAAAATTTTCTCAAACGTGAGAAAACTGAAGAAAGTATTGATGTGTTGGTGTAAATTTCATTCAACGGTTATAAGACGGAAACTTGAGAAAAAGAGTAAGATATCTCCGACGCATCTGATGTCACAGCCGTGTAACTTCTTGCATAATTGACAACAATGGATGGTGAAGGTCGAGTTATTTGTGTTCGACGGAAATACCCCACACAAGAAAGTACGCTTTATTGTTACATTTCATTGTTTGATTTTATGATAAAAATTGGGCTCTAAGTTAAACATTTATAATTTTTGAAAAGATATCTCTTTGCTATATAATTAAAATAATTTAGTAATATAAATACGAAAAAGCCGTAGTGCAATACCTGATATGTATGAAAATGTATGAAAATGTATGAAAATTCACCACAAAACAATTACATGTAAATCAAACTCTATTACAACAAAATCTAATGTGTTATGAATTAATGAATTAATGAATTAATAGAAAATATTAATAGAAAGTTGCTGTCAATTAATTGGCATTTAGAATCCTAAAGCTGTAATTCTAAAACACTTAGATTATTTCAAGTTGAAAAAATATAGGAAAGTGTTAATAAAGAAAAGAAAAAACGCATTCGAACTTGACTTGCTTCAAATAAATATACGATTCTGTGAAATTAATTACTACGTAAATATAAGTTTTTATCTAAACGGTAGCATTTGTGTTATAAAACTTATATAAAAATAAGTCTATTAAAAGGACAGGAAAACAAAAACTGGCCAGCAGAAATAACTAGTTACCGTATAGAAACTCAAGTAAACCGTTTTTTCTAACTAATTTTTTCCATTTTATGGAATGAATCAAAAAATCAAAATATTAATATTTTATGGTAAATGAATCATATATCAGGACATGGATAATATTTAGTAGTCTTTGCGCCATTTACACCTTTTATACTATAAAAAGTAAATAAAATCTTGTCATTTAAATTTGAACTAGCAATTTACTTTACAAAAAAATGATTTCTATTTTTATCAAGGTTATTTTTTATGATATGATATATTACTCTTTATAATAATATAACTTTTTATAATGGCATTACGGTTGAACATAGTCATTGAAAAATATTTTCTAAACTTTGTTGTTCTGAACGATCAAATAACGCAGGACTATAAAAAAGGACATGGTACCTGCCAGAGACTTCATACTTCAATAGATTTGGACATTCTAAAAATAATTGAGAGAACAGAATTGGTTCACCTTATCTAAATATTAAGATTTCTAGAGAACGAAAACAATCTTCAAAGAAATTTCAAAGTAATAAGGGATTCGGCATGAAAATTCACCACTTTTAGGAACAATTTTATTTGCAGCTGTGTAAAGGTGTGTTAAAATTACTAGTTTACTGTAGCAAATATAGTAATTTTCCCTAGGCTTATAATACATTTTTCCATAACATTTATCTCATTATAATAGTTTTCGCTCAACTTAACATAAATTTCGATAGAGCATTTTTAGCGCTATGTGCTTGTGATTGCTACTGAAGAAGTTATCTTTTGTTTGAGTAAAGTAACAGTTAGTAAAGTTAAGCCTTGAATATAGGAGAGAAGAAAATGTCGAAACATGCCGTAATAAGTTTGATTACTTCAATCTTGGCTGACTGCTTAGAAAAGAAAAGAAAAAAATTGCTTATAAGCCTATAGGCATGCGAAGCATTAAACTTTTTTTAGGAAATCCAAGCTAATAATATTTCTTTCGAGTTCACATAAACCAGCACTATTCAGTACTTTATTGCACTAAATGCTCCTCAATATTCCTCCGACAACTTAATCTTCGATCTTGGCATGCCACACGTGCAAAAGACTCCGACGAGAGCGATGCTAAAGCTCAACGCGAATGCATGATCAGCTAAAAGATTCACGCTCCGAAAGTTATGGCATCCATTACCAGCGGTTTCACTCCATAAAGTCGTCATAAAAGGTTTGCGCGACGAGAAAGCATCGTCAATAAAGTTTACGAACTAAGGCTCATAACAATCCGGAAATAAGAACAAAACATCTCTCGCCTTTGCGAAAGTAACGATCTCATATCGATGAACCGAGCAAGATGACACGCTCGTTTCGACGTACGTCACCTTCTTCGACCTTATCTCGCGAAAAGCTTCGTCTTTGCAAAGAGAAATGCTTCAACGATCCTAGATTGCCTGAATTCTTTTGCTCACACGTGCACTTACATACGCAACTGCACCGTTAAGTGATCTTTTCTCCTTTTCAATGGAATTGTATACCCGGCCAGGACCTGTTTACGGTACATTGGATCTCCACCACCTCCCCTTTACGCTCCTTCATGTGACGTGATGCTGGTGTGCAGCGCTTTATATGAGTGTTAATGATAAAGTATGAAACGACTAAGAGAGTAAGAGTGATCAGAGTCGAAGGCAGTGGGCAACAGCGTGAATATAAAAGCTGAAAGGTGATTAAAAGCTTCGAATCGATGCCGATGTCATTTGAGCAGGAGTAAAATCGGGTTTGTATAAGGTTTATTTAAAGGAGGTAATTAGCTTTTGAATTTTTAAGCTTGGTTTCATGTTCATCTCTTAAGAAGAAAGAAATAAGAATATATGTAGAAGCTTTTAATTTGGGATCCGGCATTAATTTTTTGGTATCGCAGCACAATCAACTACCAACGTAAAACTTGTATACTTATTAAAGTCGAGATGAGTAACTATTTTTAAGTACATATCATGCAGAAATTTAATATTTAGTTACAGTTCATTTTTATTGTAACCTCCGTAAAAATTGCGTTTGAAAGATGTTTTGCAATAAAACAATACCACACTTTCTAATTCATCGTTTAACATTTTTTAAAAGTCTTGCAAAAGTTTCTCTAGGCTATCATTTATTAATTTTTTAAGTGAGGACGCCTAAAAAATATTGTCAAACTTTATAAAAAAATTGAAAAAACTTATCAATTTCTAAGAAATTTCGAGTTCAGATCGTTCATGTTTATTTAATTTTTCTATATGAAGAAATCGTGATAAATGCTTAAAATGAATTTAACTTATAGAAAGTATATTATTGAAAAGCCCCCTATCGATAGTCGCTAGAAAGTTGGCCAAACTTTTAAAAATGGTTATTGAAGTTGGCATTGTCTCATTGCATACGATGTGGCAAACTTAAGTCAGATAAAACTTTTTTAAACGTCTTCCAAACGAGTAATACCGTTGTATTTACCCATGATTCCAGAAAAGTAAAAATTTCCGATTGAATTCTTTGAATGGCTAGAAAAAAGAATGTGCACAAGTTGCGCACTAAGGATGAGTTATTGCTTAAGTAACTTATACTTGTGCAATTAATAAATTGCCAAGTTAAAATTTATGATTTAAAACTATAGTGTGTTTTCTAACTTGTCACAGTAATTAGCCATTAATTTTGAATACACAGCAGGTACTCGATGTATAAAAAAAAGAGCGAGAAAGAATCCGGCCTTAACGCTTGGCATAACCCCCGCGGACGACTCGTACCTGCGCTTCTGTTTTTGTGCGCGCGTGCAAGCCAGGGGAGACAGAAAAAAGCGGCGAACGAGAAAATCCACATTAACATGCACGTCGCGGCGAGGTGAGAGGAAAGTTGCCTCGCCAAAAGCCGAGTAGCCTCGCGTGTTATATGCGCGCGCGCATACACACACGTAGCAACGAGCGCGCGCGCGCGTTCGCCTCTATGCGCGTAGATTCGACGGTCTAGTCGAGTCGAGTTGCGTTACGTAATCTCGGGACGCGACTGTGCGTGCGACGAGTGTTGTACTTGTACACCGAGCTATGCATAAATAACTTTTTCAGCTTGTGTGCGCGCGCGCGTATGTGTGCACGATCAGAGTGCGAGGCTGGAGAGCCTCTTGAAAAGGGAAAGCAACTACCAGAATATTTTCTTGGACTAATTTGACCATTCCTCATACACTCTTGCAAACGTCAAAACAATCTTAACTTTTTTCCTTTGCATCTTATAAACCACTGTAAGGTAAGGTATAACTAGGTATATACCAATTAGGCTTATTCATTATACTAAAATCATCAATACAGAAAAAACATTATTTATAACGTATAACTGGGTCTCTTTTAAGCGGGTCATAGAAAAGAATTCATATATGAATGTATTATATAAAAAAAATGTTAATTCGATGATTTGAAGGTAAGCCTCCGAAATTTTCCTTTTCTATATTTATACGATAAATTAAAGTCGTAAATTAAAGCGTAAATTAAACTTATTTACACACAGGTACACACATATTTAATAACATAAACGGTACTGATGAGTTTATATTGTGATCATATCCGGGTAAAATAGTGATGTCCGTAGATGTGTAATATGTGTTGTCACAGTACCCGAGCTAAATATTGGCCACTATTATTACATGTTATTTGATAATACCTATGTCTGTCCGATACTTTAAGAAAACAACATTTAGGAATGATTAGATTTTTTCTCATTACATAAAAAATAGTAGAGCTAATATACACTGAGAGAAGAATTTGTTTATAGTTAATAAGAAGATATATTAAAAATATACAGAATAATTTATTTAACTTTAACTATTAATATATGCGCATCATTAATAGTAATATTTTGGAATTTCAGTCAAATGTGAATGCATTCACATTTACAATTTCCTTATTTCCCCAAAATCAACTATTTTAGTATTAACTGTTACTAAATATATTAACTATAAATAAATCCTTCTCTAAGTGTATTGAACTTTGAATTTGCAACTAACTAATTAATCCTATTTTAGATAACGAATAGAAGCAATAGCTTTTTTAAAGATAAATTACATTTACGACGATGCATGTGGCTTGATGCACGTCTCAAAAGCGAATTACATTTTTGTTTCTTCTTTTTTTCTTGTCTGTCTTTTCTCGCATACTCCTTTTGTTTTTTATAAAACAATTTTCCTAAGCAAGATAAGATTCGAAGTACAAGTGCCTTCACCTTCCGTCTGCACAGAAACCTTTTGGATTCTACACCCCGACCTCCTCTTCCTCGTATCAAACTAACCGATAGCTAAGAAAACAGCGTACATTGTGATTTGGTTAATCGTGATGCACACTTTACGCAGCGTACTAATTACGCCACATCGAGACACCTATATTTTATTTAATAAAGTCAGTACCTTCCTTTAAGTCAGCCAATTACAAAAAGCGTATATTTGTTGGGAACAACATGTATGGTCACAAGTATAAGTAATAGTTTTAGCTCAGGAACGTTTCTTGTACCGGACTTGTTAAAAATTGTAAACGTATAGAGTTGCACGGTGTAAAGGGGTTTAATTTGCGGCTTATCACGGTACTGTGGTACCCATAAGTACATTACGATAAAACTTATCACTTTTTATTAAACTTATAAATTTTTTTATTTTCTTAGAAGTACTAAATGCATCTTAAGTTTTGAAGCGGGATTGAAAATACTAATCAAACATCAATGCTCCAATAATCAAAGAGAAAGATTGTAGCAGTAGTATTAGTAATTTTTATTAACATTATCTTTCAGAAAGCATAATATATTATCTATACACTGAGAGAAAAATATCTTTATTATTAACGTGTACACACGATAACATTAAAATTAGCCAATATCTTAATGAAGATTGTGTAATTTATTTGCGTTAACTATTGTACAATCTTCTAGATACAATGCATATTTTATTCCAAATATTGGATATGTTAATAGTTAACATATGAAGTTTGCAGTTATAACTTTGTATAAGTTAGAAAGAGAGAATAATAGGTTTTGGTATAATAATCATTGTTATTGTATTTATTTTCCCTTTATCTAGATGCAACCTATATTTTTTCGAACCAAGTATAATTTATCTTTCCGTTTAATAATAAGAACAAACCCACTATTAGATCTCAGCTCAATAAAACTGATTTTTTTTATTTGTACTTTTTAGAATATAATTTAATTAATTGCAAATAAATTAATAAAATTTCATTTTATTGCGTTTCGTAGTTTTTCAATCCTAAAAAGTACTATTTTTAAATTTAAAATGTTATTGTACTGAACCTATGTACAGGTAGCATGTCTACCTCTATAGGATGTTATCTGCTTAAGACATGTAATCATGCCTAAGTAAGATTTAACATGTATTACTATTATATGTATTACTCTGGTAAATAAATATTTTAACAGTTAACATATATATGAATTATTTGGCTTAAAAACGCCCATATATTTGCCCGTAACAATAGCATTTTTGCCTACAGAAGTTGGTATAATTGGCCCAAAATCGAATATATTATGTTAACTGTTAACATATATGTTAACTATAACAATATTTTTCTCTCAGTGTAATAAATAACAGTTTTGAATTCTAAATTTTGAGTTTAGGAAACAAATCATAATTAAATCATTGAACACAAAACTTTAATCAATTGAGATATTGAATTATTTAATGATTTTATTGTTTTACTCAAATGCACACGAAATAAAACATTTAATTTATTTCTATATCAAAATATTCATTTTATATATCAGAGAACATTTTGAATTTCGACGCTATATTCAGACCGGATATAGAATCGTCAGCCAATTTTTAAATGCTTCACAACATCCTGTCATCTCTTTTTTAAGAGAGAAAAAGAGGGTACAATCGTACAAAGTGATACTTATCGATCTTTCGAATAGAATGAGATGAAACCCCATGTGTTCATTCCGACATATAGTATTATAAGTATGAACTCACGTAAGATTTTTGCGAGTATAATCCAACATATTTCTTATGCATAAGATTTAAAGTTAGAGCAGTTTAATTTTATTGTAGCCTCAAGAAATTGCGATAATCTAATGTAGTGTTTCTGAAAATAACTACTCGGCTCGCCTCGCGGGACGATAACCCAAATGCACATCGCCATCGCAGGACTTTCATGCCGAGTAAAGCGACGTGCATACGTGCACAGACATGCGTACAATAAATATCCCTTCACGCTCTAGCACCGCATAAAAAATTCAGCGAGCATCGCGCCGGCGCGCATTATGAAATTTTCGTGGCGCGTGAGAGCCACTGGCATCGTCACCGCCTCAGCCGCTGTTGAGGCTTCCTAAACAATGCCCCGACTACTTTCACTTCTGCGCGCGCACGCGCGCCTCCCGCGAAGCGTAGAGTATGTCTCTCGTCCGAACACTGTACGTATAATATGTATGTACGTGAGTATAGTACACTCGCTGCACTTGCATCTACGCAGGAACCTACATAAAGAGGCAACGATTGGTTAAAAGAACTTTAACGCGATTAACACGTATATCAAAATGCGCCGCAAATTTTTTAAAAGGCCGAATTTTAATAAGAATGTAGGTATCATATGCAAGTTTAGTTTCAGAATCTTTTAAAATGTATTGAGATTTCGGGAGATAGAACTAGCCTCTAGCAGTGTTGAATATTTTAAAAGCATTGGAATCAATGTTATGAAATCTGCAAAAACTTTCTTAGCGTATGTATATATATATATATATATATATATGCGCCTGCAGCTGACTGATTTTAATTGGATATAGCTTAATCATTGTTTATATTTTCATTTAATATTTATAATGAAACATTAATTGTATACTAATATTATCAATAACAGGTTTAAACTACGGCCGCTCCCCAACGTCAATGCACTGCTGTTTATGTAAAAACGAAGTTCATATAGAATTTCGGTTTTAAAAGGCATCAATGTTACTACTCCATTTCAAATACTAATAGATTATTTTACAATAATATACTTTCTATAAGTTAAATTCATTTTAAACATTCATCACGATTTCTTCATATAGAAATAATGTTTTGTTCTGAAAGCATTTCACGTTATTAGGTTCACCATTATGAGCTCAGTCGAGGAGCTTCGGCGCTCTCGAATAAAAAGGTGCCATCTCAGAATCCGGCTAGAAAAGGAGTCATTTCAAAATCTGGCTAGAGAAGGTGCCATCTCAGAATCCGACTAGAGACGGTGTCATCTCAGAATCCGGTTAGAGAAGGAGTCAACTCGGCGTCCGGTTAGAAGGTGCCATTTCACGCGCTGATTTTTTTAACTCCAATTTACGTTGGCAGAACTGCGAAAATTTTTTTTTTTTCTACTTTCAGCCCGATATTTTTATCAGCTCAAAGAAAAATGTAATCATTTTATATCATTATAAAATTTTAATTAAAAAAATTATAACATAATAATATAACTAGAGTATTTTTAATGTTCAAATTTGATTTATTTTAATTTTTTCCGCAATATCTTTATAAAATTTGAGTGTTCTAGATAATCCATTGACCTGGAATCCCGAAATCGATGACGAAACTCCAAGAAAAAATAAAATACTTGTTAATATCAGTTAAATTTTGGCGCGGCCTCTTTTGTCTGTTTCTCAATTTCTTTCCGGTTTCGAATCGGGAGCGATTAGAGATCGAGATTCGAAATACCGACAGGGTTAATGCACGCGTGTAATGTACGTGTAATCGGTATAATACGTGTAGTAAAAGTAGCGGGACAGTGACAGAAGATCTACCTATGTGACATTGTATAGCAATATACAATGTCACGGAAAAATATTATTTTTATTAACATTAATTTAAATTGGTAGAAATTTACTTAAACACGTATTACACGTACATTATTCACACGTGTAATATACCTATGATGGCTGCATTAACAATAGCGAACGAATCTCGATCGCTCAATTTCTATCAAAAAATTTCTTCGATCAATAAAATAAATTAAATCCGAACATCAAAAATACTTTAGTTATACTATTATGTTATAATTTTTTTAATTAAAATTTTATAATGATATAAAATGAATAAATTTTTCTCTGGTCTGATAAAAATATCGGGCTGAAAGTAGAAAAAATTTTTTTTTCGCAGTGCTGTCAACCTAAATTCGAGTTAAAAAAGTCAGCGAGTGAGACGGCACCTTCTCTAACCAGACGCCAAGTTGACTCCTTCTCTAGTCGGATTCTGAGATGGCACCTTTTGATTCGGGAGCGATGTTATGTAGACCCACTGAAGAGACTTTTTCGGCAGTCTAAAGGTTAAGATGAAAACTATTTAAGAGAATATTTATAAATTCAAAACAATTCGATCGTTTTGAATAAAAATTTAATTAAGATCTTAGTTTTTTCTAACTTGTGCATAATTATATTCTATAGATAACGTTATATTATAATTTTTTTAATTTTTTATTAGAGCAATAATAAAATAATTTATAATGATTATACGAATGGCAAGCATACTTTCAAATCATTTGAATTTTTATTGTATTTTTATTTATTAAATATTATTATAATTCAAAATTTTATAAAATAAAAAGGTGTCCAGAATCTGGAATTTTTTTTTAGATATCGCACAAAACCAACTTTTATTTTTTTTCAATAACTTTTGATTATTATAATATTTGAAAAAAACTATCTAATCCACTCACTTCCCTGGTAGAAATCCAAAACATTTTTTACCCAATACCTGACTATTTATTTTAGACTTGGCCATAAAATAGGCACTTTTCTTGTCTAGTTATTAGCTCCCGGCGAAACGCTTTTTTCCACATTATTCGAACATTAAATAGGTAAAAAAATGGAGTGTCTTTTTTGATGATCGACACAAGTTTGTTCGTGGACATTTTAAAGGTATTAAAGTTGACCATTACAATGAGTCAAAAAATGGCCAATTAAAAGCTTATTATTATGAAGAGGAGCAAGAGAGACAGAATAAAATGGCAATAAATGAATTTGACTAAATATTTATGAAAGGAGTGCAGCATACTATTTTTTAGTCTCCCTATATTGTTTTTATTTGTCAAAACTTTTAGTTATTGTTAAATTTCACCTACTTCAGCGCCAAGTTTGTAAGAACACTTGGAACGAAAATTCGAAACTTATGTTATTCCCAATCTATTAAATGGGCGAATAATATCAGAAAAAGCGTTTCACCGGGAGCCAATAATTAGTCATTTTTCTTGGCTATTTACTGAGATTGTGCACCACTTTTAATAGTCAAATTTCTATCAGATAGGGGACCTTATAAGGATTATTTACTTTTTTGGTATTTTAATTCTAACTCATATAACATTGTAAACTGACGTCGAGAATGCTTATATGTGTTCCGTCGCTGAAGTACTAGCGTATCTGAACATAATATAAGTAATAATGTACTATTATACCAAACCAATAATTAGCGCGATTGATTTGCAACCGATTTTCACCAAGCTGAGGGATAATAGTATAGTCCTCTAATGAAATCGACATTTAATTTGTAAAGCATCGAAAAAAAGAAATACTCTCGCTACATAATCTAGCACGTACAGGGTGACTTTTGTACACGTGTACTTGCTAAGTCGAGTTGGCACCGTGACGTATAAAGCAGCATCGCTTTCCGAGTAAGAAAGACGCGGCGACAGAGAGCTGCACGTATGACTCAATAACTACGTGCGCGCAAATCTATACTCATCAATCAAAGTTGCAGGCGATCTATCGCCGGGATCGCGAACAATGACGATTCGCGCGCTTCTCGTCTCCTCCGCAATTTTCTTCGCTCCTGCGAGGGCGCACCGTTGTTATTACGCATATTCTTAATGCTGCATGTCGTTGTGAAAGTGCCATAGGCGGAGCGCGGAGACTAAGCATTGGCGCGAATCCATCGAGCGCAAAGAGCAGAACGAATAAGGCTCTGCGAAAAGAGAGATGCCGATTGCGTCTGGAGGCTGTAAATCTTGCACGATGGCGGTGTAAAAATGCCAATTTGGGTGACTGTGCGAGAGAAAAGCGAAGCTGAAATTTGAGAAGCTGCTGTGCGCACTTTCGTTAGGTCTCCTTGCTGCTTCTTTGTAAGTCGCACAGAAACCTCGGCGTTGAAACGGGCTAATTAATCACCCGGTGATGGTTAATCGATTGTTCGAAAATCGAAACGTCGATGCTTGCCTCTCGCATTGTTTCCTTTACGTCCCCTGCCAAGAGTTATGGGCAAATAATCTTGTATGCTTGTGGTTACATGATGGGGATTGATGTTGTGACCCTTTTCTCCACGGCTTATATACATTTCGTAGATTAAATAATATGTATACGTGGAACACACATATAAGCATACAAGTTTTGTAACACGTACAGCTTGATATATAGCTTAGGCACAACATTACATTTTTTCCTTCTGCGTCTACTTTTCTCATTAAAGGTTGTGATAATTGTGGGCTCAATTTGAGATTATGTATTCAGATCTGATTGTTACATAATTTTGTATACATAAAAGAGCGTATTTGACCATACACCTAACTCATGTTTCCGCGGTCCTACTTAATGGAAATGCTTAATTATATAACTATCTAATAACAATAAAAAATATGACTTTTAAGTTATTCTAAAATTTTCTGACCTATAGCTATAGCAAATATATTTGTGTTCATTTACGAGAAAATTAATCCGAAGGAGACTTATTTAAATTCAGTAGACCGAATTAACTAAATAAGATGATATGTTTACGTCTTTTTAACAATTTTTATCTACACGCGCTTGCAGAAATATACCAACAATGTTTAGCTAAAGATCTTCTCTTATGAGGAATGTGTTATTATTTGATTGATGTTTGGTCAAATGTTTGATGTTAATAAGTGTTTGACTAACTATGGAACAGCATATGGTAATTATATTATGATATTAAAAAATTTACTCCCTATTCAACTCTTAAATTAATTGTATTCGTCTTACTGACAAGTTTAAACCATCGAATTTTATAATAACAATGAAAACTATTATTCCTTTCTTAAAAATATTGATCGTAAAAGTCGTTATAACATTTAAAGAATTAACTAGATTTATTAACATATGTAATTAAAATCGTAAACATAATTGTATACGGAAAACTGATAATGTGTTTTTCTTTGAAATTAAAGAAAAGTCGTTATAATGAAATAAAGATACGTATTACGCGGCGTCTCATGATTGTAATAAATTGTGTACATCTTAATGGTACAAATGTTTCCTTCCGTTCGGGCGTTGAGTTGCGCATCCTACAAATTTGCATACACAATTAACAGGTAGTACTATTAACCTCGGCGGTATTAATATTCATTGTGCATTATGTGCAATGAGAGTGGGTATGAATCGTTCACTAGGATAAGTAGATGGAACAGGAACGAGCAGGAATCTTCTATACGACGCCAATAAGTGAATGGATTTCGAAAGGAGGAAATGTTCTAAAAGATACTTACAATCGCTCAATAAGTTCCCTGCTTTTATGAATAATTTATTATAATGTTTGCAACAGTTCGCCAACGTGTCCATCAATTAAGTCTTTCCATTCTTTTTTAATTATCTATTGTATAATTTTTATTATTTTAACAAGATATATATGCTAGTAAATCTTTTATGCGTAATATAAAACAATGAATATGTTCTGGCAATAGTCTTAATATATATTTTTACACAATAGGAAAAACAATAATCTAATATAGGTCTTTGTATCAGTATAATAAATAGATGTAGCAGTAAAGAAAATAAATTTTTTCTCTGCTGCTCTTATCATTAAAATTATACAGAGTGCATGTAATTATATGTCAACAATGTATTTATTGAATTACACGAGTAAAAAGTGAATGCAACTAACACGAGCTTCGAGTATTTTCGGCGGCAGCGAGAGAAGTGGTAGTTGAGAGCGGCGCTGGTATTGCCTAATTTTCACGCGATTTGCATGGAACTCCTTTGTATGGGGAACGAATTAGCCCGGCGTCTGGGAAAATTGCAAAAGCGAAGACTTTTGTTGCCCGCGCCCCGCACCCGACAAAAAGAAGAGAAAAAGGTGCCAGCACCTATTCGTCTACGAGCAACTCGATGCCGCCACCGAATCCGCTCCAGTTCTGCCCGTCGTATTTTTTCCCGGCACGGATGAGTCGAGGAGTTGTGAAAGAACCGAATGACGTCAGGCTGGATTAGAAAAGTCATCTGCAGTCGAAAAACTTTTATCATCATCGTATAATGTGTTGTTTTGTCTCAAAGTAAACATTTAGCTGTGATCTTTATGAAAACCATATTGCTATGTTGTATATTGTAATGCTAACTTCCTCAATTTAAAAAGTTTCATTTACCTCCAATCCATCACTTTCAAACTTTGTTCAGTTTTTGCCATAAACTAAATTCTAAGCAAAAAAAAAGTTTTCTTTGAATCGAAAAAACTGTTTACAGAAGAAACGTAAAAGAAATTTCATATTACGTAATTATTTGATCCAATTTAAAAATAGACTTGAGGATTTAAAGAAGTAAAACAACGATGGGTCTACATGGTTCTCCACGTACAAAACCAGCGCTGTTTTGTCCCGGTTACTCCAATGAAATGGTGCCAGTTATATAAGGATCTCAAGGGGTCTTTCTCTGTCTCCTTCTTGCCCAGAGCCTGGCAAAGGATATATACCTATATACCTGTGGCCTGCACGATTTCGCGCCGATGAAAGAGAAAGAGCCGAAGGAGCGTGAACGAGGAAGGCGAAAAGTGGCACACAGCGCAGTCGCTTGATCTGCTGAGATTGCCGCTGTACGAAGCCATAGAGAAACAAATACACAGAGAAAAGTTGAGGAAAAGGAAAAGTGAAAGGAAACGAATAATAGAACAGGCTAAAAATCTATACCTATCATTATTACTAAATCCAAAAAAATCCGTAAAAAACAGCAGAGTAATCATGAATCTAAATTAATTATAATTTATTTTACTAAAAGTAAAGAATTCGGTTGGACAAGTTATACTAACTTGCAAACCGTTTGAAACAGTACCAACTCAAAAATAAACTTTCAATAAACATTGTAGGTTCTGAAGTAGAATATCAACAATGCATTAAATGTGCAATTAAAAGCATAAATATATGTAAATATACCTATATATGGGTCAAAATAGTACTTTTTTTAAAAATATGCGCTCGTATCTTATGGATTTTTTCTGAAAAATTAGGAGTTTATTGTGCACAAAAAAAAACTTTTGCCAAATTTCAGCCCTCTAGGTGTTCTAGAAGCCAATATCGTCGGCTGAGAGGAATAAGGTGTTACCTCGCCGAAGTGCTGAAAAAGGTGCTATCTCGCCGAAGCGTTGGAAAAGGTGCTATCTCGCCGAGATTTCGAAAAGGTGCTATCTCGGAAGTATTTTTTTTCGAGAAAATTTAAGTTGGCACTGTTGCAGAAACGTATAAAGATATTTAATAAATTTTATAAATACTATATATAGGTGGAAGTTGAATATATTATAGCACCTTATTCCCCTCAGCCGACGATATATGGCCATTTAAAGGTCGAAAAATAGCTTATTTTTTGCTGTTTTTTTACCAATTTTAAAATGCATGTCAAAAAGCGAGTTTTAAATTTTCTTTTACGTACTAAAAAAGAAATTCGTCAAAGCATTTTTGAAAAGTGCAAAGCATTTTTTTCAAATTTTGCCCATTTTCCAGACCATGTAAAATCATCCATTTTTAATATTTTTGGACGCCCCAAAAAAAATTTTTTCATGTCCAGAAATATTAAAAATTGACATAGATATGGCATTTTAAAAGTGACGATTTTCGCAAAAATGGCGTTTTTTGCAATATTCGAGTACAAATGTACATGGATAAATACGTTACTCAATCCATACGTTACGAACATTTTTTGAGCCAAAAACTACTGGATTGTATTGCAAAAATATTCTAAAATAAGGTCAAAAATGTTTGGTAGTCATTATAGACCTCTATCCTTTTCTACTGGAACTATTACTTATCTGAAATATCAAATTAGTTGAAATATCAGAATTTTTTTCTTGGAAAAGAAGGACTTCCTGAAAAAATCACTAAGAGTAAAATGCTCTTAGAATTGCCCGAAGAATGCACTGGAATTTTTCCGAAGCATTTTGAATAATTTTTTCAATTTTGCAAAAATTTACAATTAAAAAATTTAAATAATTGCTCGAATCATTTTTAAACAAATTCAGTGCATTTTTTGAGTAATTCTAAGAACTTTTTACTCTTGATGATTTTTTCCAAAAAATCATATTTTTGGAGAAAAAAATTTACGAATGAATACAACAAAATTTTGCATTCTGGACGCCATTTTCAAAACACTAATACACAAAATCAAATTCTAAATCACGTTTTCTTAAAGCTTAGACATTTATGCCACGGGATATTGAGGTTGCAGGTTTATTGCAGGCCGGAAACACGTTCAAACTTTGAGTTGAAAAAAAAAATTGGCGTGAAAAAATAATTTTTTTTTTAATTGAATTTTCTCATAGTTGATAATTTTTTAGAGAAATTTAGAGTACACCATTCGAAAGGGCAAATCTTAAAATTTTAGAATATGTCTTTCATTTTTTTTTTAACGAGACTAACACTAGTTATAGTGCCTCAAAGGTCGATATCGAGCAATTATTTAAATTTTTTAATTGTAAATTTTTGCAAAATTGAAAAAATTATTTAAAATGCTTCGAAAAAATTCCAGTGCATTCTTCGGGCAATTCTAAGAACATTTTACTCTTAGTGATTTTTTCACAAAGTCCTTCTTTTCCAAGAAAAAAATTCTGATATTTCAACTACTTTGATATTTCAGATAAGTAATAAATCCAGTAGAAAAGGATAGAGGTCTATAATGACTACCAAACATTTTTAACCTTATTTTAGAACATTTTTGCAACACAATCCAGTAGTTTTTGGCTAAAAAAATGTTCAGTAACGCATGGATAAATGTACTATTCTTAGCCCTTTATTATTCAATATAAGTATAGCTGATATTATTTATAAAATCAATCCTAATTGTAAATTATTAGCCTTTGCAGATTATATTATGATTTATAGCTCTCATAAAGACTGTGAATTCCTGTTAGATAATCTTTCTCAATCAGCTGCGGATATTAACTTATGGCTTCTAGAAATCAACTTATCTATTTCCATTGAAAAGTCGAAATTCGTGAAGTTGAGCCCTAATAATAAAGCAGTGAAACAAGACATATTTCAGTTGTCAATTGGAAATGTTACTTTTAATAATGTATCTTGCATCAAATACTTGGGGGTATACATTGATTCCGGGTTAACTTGCGACCCTCGTGTTAAATTTATTAGGGAAAAAACTAGGAAAATTATGAGCGTGTTTAAAGCTGATAAAGATGACAAAATTGATAAAGGAATGCATCCTTCTGTTAGTATCAATGTTTACAAACAGTTTGTCAGACATGCTTTGGATTGGAGAGGTCTTTTATATCAGGATGGTAGGAAAAAGCTTCTTCAAAAGATAGGTGTTATTCAGAATATGGCACTAAGAACGGCCCTAGGATGCATTCGTACAACCCCCACTATTATTTTACTTCATTTAGCTGGTATACCTACTCTTAGTATAAGAAGATTATACCTTACTCAAAAATTTTTGGCTAGACAAATGGCTCACAGCGATTCATTACTGATACCTAAGCTATCTTTACTCGATGATTATATAGAAAAATCTAACTGTCCTAACTACGTAAAATTATTTATCTATAAATGTTGGGATAACTGCAACTTGATCTTTTCTGGGATTTTCAATGATGAGAAATGCATCTCTTATACTATCCCTTATGTTATTCAAATAACTAAATTTAATATAGAGTTCTCTTTGGGTAAAGAAATTAGAAAAAGTAAAATACCGAATGTCACTTTTAAAGATCATTTCACTAATAAAGAAATTGATTCCATACAAAATTTTCACTGATGGTTCTAAAGATAATAATGAATACGGATTTGCAATCTATTCTGAGAATCTTATTATAGGCTTATAGGCCTTAGATCTGAAGCTAGTCATATTATTGGTGATATATTAAAAGAACTATTTCAATTAATTATTATCAAAGGTAGAAGCATTAAATTTTTTTGGATTTCCAGTCATGTAGAAATTGATGGGAATGAAAAAGTAGATAATTTGGCTAATGAAGCATTGAATATTTCAGAAATAAGTCATAATAATTATTATAATTTTAAGAAGATTTTTGGCATAATAGGTGTTAGTATAAAAAATAAGATGATAGAATTCATGGAAGGGTATGATTTTGATAAGGGACTTAAAGGTACGAAGTATGTTTCATTAAATGATAAATTTAGTTTCAACTCATGGATGAACTATTTTCAGATATCGAAAGGAAGAGGTTAACTATAATAAATAGAATTAAAACTAATCATACTTGTACTAAAGATCACCTATATAAAAAAAACGTCCAATTCTGAAGTATGTGAATGTGGGGGGGGGGGTTCAGACTGTTGAGCATTTGATCTGAGAATGCCCTAATGCTTCCTCTCATAGGGAAAGTTTAATTAGGTTCGCGAACTCCAATGGTATTATGAGATATGATGAATTGTGTGTCATCTTTAACAAATGCAGTATGAAAATTATTCTGAGATTTGTGGACTTTATTCTTATAAATAAAATTATAGTGTAATAAAAGTATTATAGTTACTTATAAATTATATTAACTTAATTTAATAGAGAAAGAGGAGAAAAAGGGAGAAAAAGAAAGTGGAAAGAAGGAAAATATTTAAGAAGTAATGAAAAGGGAAAAATATTAAAGAAAGAAAAGAGAAAATGGGAAATTATAGTATTAAATAAATATTGGCTAGGTATAATGACCTATTAGATACTCCGAATAGTAGTCTGCATAATATAAAGTCCTCTCGCCTACTAGAGGAATGATTTATATTATAAAGTCCTCCTGGAATAGAATTATGTTCATAGCAGCCTCCATAAAGTTCATCCATTGGTTTTGAGTTTTATAGCTGTCATCAATAGGACGCCATCTATACTCAAGTGTGCCGGACCTTTGGTTAAAGGAACTGTTTTATGAAGATTGCCCTGAAGAAGTTGACCAAGATATACAGAATCTAGTTATATATATATATATATATTTATGTTCAAGAGACATATTATCAGTGATTATATCCTAGGACGTGGCCTGGTGCTGATACCTTTGCATTTAAAAAAAAAAAAAAAATAGCTCCGTGCCGGTCTGTGAGCTCGCACACACAGCGGCGTTTGTCTGTGTGTTACCTCCACCAGTCAAGCAGAACCCTGCGCGCGCGGCCGTACACCTAAAATTACAACTTTGAACTACAATATCTTCAAAACGGTAAAGCTAGGATCTCTGAATTTCTAACATGATATTCTAATTGTTTATCTTAATAACATATTAGTTTTTCAGACAAACGCCAAATGTATCTTCCAAGTTATAGACTGTAACGGTCTTTCAGGCGTACGCAGTCCCATAAGACACCGTGTTAAAATGTTCAACTTTGCTGTTTAATATTTCGATAACGGTGGAGCTAGGCTCTTTTTTCTGAGGATATCGTATAAATAATGATGTCACTTACATGTGACGAAAATTTTAAACACTTACCAAATAAATGCAAAATTGGATGAACCCCCTTAAGTTGTTTTTTGATAGAATGATTTAGAACTAAACTAGAGCTATTTTTAATCATTTTTAAAAATCGAATAGTTGTTCCAGAAAAATCATACCATTCGATGGACTTTTTTCAACTGCAGATTTAAGTTCACGATACTCTAACCAACAAGAAAATCCAACTTTGAAAGTTTTTATAAACAAAATTGGTTGGTATTTTCTCATACCGAATTTTAAATTGGTATCATTTCCAACTAGATTCTGCCATATCATCTTCTTTTTAAAAACCGATGTAAATGACTATATGAAAATGTGCGCGTGTATGCATATGTGTGGGTGTATATGTGTATGTGTACGTTTGCGAGCGTGCATATAAGCCACTGGATTTCAGCTTTTAATGGGACAACACCAGCCATCTAGCGTGCAAATACACTAGTATGGTATAAGCATCCATATATTATCTACTAACGAACATTCGTCTTTTTGTTACACTAGTCATCTCTAAGCATCATGAATAAAATGATTTCACAACAAATCCATCATTTTTTTTAAGATAGGAGGATTATCTGCGCTACACACAAATACACAAGACTATTCACATTGACATCATATCATGTATCAAAAACTTTTATATGTCTAAGCCATTTCACATCTGCTCTAAGAGGTCAAAATTTTATAATTTCTCACAATATTTTTATTAGTTCCAAATTAGCCTCAAAATAGCCTCAAAACCCAATTCTAAAATTTTAGAGCAAAATATACAACCGATCAAGAGTTAGAATTTTTTGAAAATTTATCAAATATTATGCATGTTTACATGGAAAAAGTTTACAAATTCTTATAAGATCCTAGACATTTTTTGCGTTTTTTATTTCTAGACAGACACTGATAAATAAGAGATTACGCTGTAAAATAGAGCCAATCCGACGGATCATGGGGACACTTTTTTTCAAGGTATTCCAGTGTCTAAGTTAAAGTAGGACATCAACATGATATTGAACGCAAAGAGGCTGTTCGAAAAAAGTTAGGCCTACATTTCAACGTATTTTGTGGGACATCCTGCATAAGGTATGAACGAATGAAGTTCGAGGCAGCGGTATGCTCAGGAATTGGTAGCCGTTTTCTGTACATGCTACACTTTTTCCAAATTTTGTAACGATTACTAATTTATAAATAATAGTATATTCATTGCAACGTATACTAATTTATAAATAATAGTATACTCGTCTTCTGTTCGTAAAATGCACTCACCTTCGACTTGTACTGCAAACTTCACACTCAGTCTGAAAATCCCAATAGCCCTAGGTGCGCACCATACTTTTTGTGACACATGTCTTGATTTTCGAAATTTTTAAGCCTAAAAAGCGAGCCCTTATTGTTTTTTGTAATTATATAAAAATTAAGACTAAATAAACAGAAGTTCATTCCATTTTCTTGTTTTTCTTCAAAAGTGGATTCATCTCCAAATAAAAGAAAATCATGAAAAACAAGTAACCACAAAGTTATGAGGAACTATGCTTGATTTTTGCAAATTTAGTTTTAAAGCAATGGGCACAAACGTATTTTTCCGTTAGTCAAATAAGTCATTTTACGACCTCTTTCTAGGCCGCGAAATCACAAAAATTAATAAGATGCATATTAATATTCAATGATATTCAAGACTTAATAAACAATATTAACTGATAAACATATTGTGATGAAAATTATAATAGCAAAACGATTATAAATTACACAGGCCTACAAAAAAGTATGGTGCGCCGGAGACCAGACCACCTTTACGATATGTTTTTGCGCCCGCTAATCCGAATCTGAAGTCAGAATATTCGTACCACGTCAGTTTTTTCAGAATTCAGCGAAAATGCTGAAAAATTCAGGTATTTCTTACATTAGACTATATGATTTTTTGAAAATCCAAAACTCTCGTATGTCACAGTTTAGGACACAGAACCTGCATGTTTTTTAACTCGCTAAATTCGAATCTGATGTCAGATCAGATTCAGAATTCAGCAAAAATTCTGAAAAACTTAGGTTTTTCGCTTACTCTGAGGAATCTTCTCTCTCCTAAAAAAGTGATGAAGGAAAGATGAAGCCAAAATAAAACGTTTGGGATTGGCCGAGTCCGATAGACTATAAGCTCGTGATTGGTCGACACTGAATTTAGCTCGGCGCTTAAGATTTTATCTAATTGGTTCGAAAAGAACCGCAAGAATTTGAATCGTTTAAGAATTAAACTAAAAAAATAGAAATTAGAAGTGTATTTTTTGTTAGAATTTGTTTTTACATAATAGAAAGCTGTAAAAATGGTATAAATTTCCGAATATTAAAAAAAAATAAATGCAATATAATATTGCAATATTCATTGTTATACATTGTTACACTAAAAAATGAGCGCGCGGAGCTCGCATGATCTTGCTAGTTGAGTAAAAATGCTGAAAAATTCTGGTACATTATAAAGTAAACCATGTGACACTTTTAAAAATACAAAACCTATATATAGTATCATGTAATGTAAAATAGACCATCTATACTTTATACAGAAGTTCACCAACCCTAAACTCAGCACTCCAAGTCGACGAACGTCGACCCGACCTTTCCAAACGTAAAAACTTTATTATATGAAATACTCGTATTACTTTTCAGCATTTTTGCTGAATTCTGAAAAAATCTGACCTGATCGATTGTTATTGACATCAAATTCGGCTTCAGCGAGCTCAAAAACATGCAGATTATGTGTTCCAAACTGCCACATATGATAGTTTTGTATTTTCAAAAAATCATATAGTCTAATGTAAGAAGTACCAGAATTTTTCTACGTGGACGACTTGCAAGTATATACTCAAGTACCTTATGATGAGATTAGCGATAGAATAACGTCACTGTCAGCTGCTGCCGCGGCGGTCTCTGACTGGGCGATGGAATCGGGCTTGAGACTAAACGCAGAAAAAACACAAGTAATCTTTTTTGCGTCCAAAGGAATAGCTAAGCGTATCGCAAAGCTGGGGCTACTTAGAGTTGAACTCAAGCCGGGAACCGTTCTTCCCTTCGCTGACACAGTCGTGAGTCTAGGAGTTGTGCTGGATCGGATTCTCTCGTGGAAACCGTATCTGGACAGTATTAGTAAAAAGGTAAATCGGGTCATGTACCCTCTCCGTTTTTCCGCTCCTGCATCACGGAATTTCTCCGACGACGACTTGTACAATTCTTAATTTTTCCTATTATTGACTACTGCTCCACTATCACAGTTGACGCGACGTTGGACCAAAAAATCAGACTACAGA
>JAWWEQ010013192.1:0-38692 GCA_035583055.1 Torymus tubicola | reverse complement strand
TTTGAAAATTCTCGAAATTTAATCTAGTTATTGTGCATACTTTATATGAAATCATGTTTATATTCAATTAGAATAGATAAAATATATCACAACTAGAATACAACATAAAATGATATGGACTTATGTCGTTATGCTGCGCACAAAATTCGAAAAATGGACTTATGTCGTTACGTTTTTGGTATATCGTTGCTTTAGAGGAATATTTTATTTACTATTGATAGTGGAAAATGAAAAAAACCCATTTAAAGATACAAAATCCAAAGTTTTAGCGATTTTCAAAAAAATGGACTTGTGACATTATGCCTCGGAGCCACAGAAATAATTTCTTGTTACTGTTTTATTATAACATTTAGGTACATGTATAACGCCTGAAACGATGAATGTTGCACAGCGTTGTATGCGCTCAAGGTATGTTATGTCACATCATATTATATTGGCTCTTCTCGTACAGCACGTTATTGATTTGTGTGTTGATGGCTGCATATTTACATCCATATAACGGTTTAACGTCTTCCTGCACTTACTCGTGTTGATATGACCATAAAAGTTTAAGTGAAATCTTACGAGGACACTGTTATTATTGATCACAAATACGTAAAAATATATGTAATAATTACATCGACTATTAACAGATTTTTTTGCGTAAAAAATATAGGACGATTTATCCACCTCCAGCCTATTTGGTACAGCAGATGACATATCACTTTCCATACTTACTTTCAAAATCCATATCTTTATTTTTTTGATTATAGAAAACTTCAGAGTAGACTCATTAGCCAGAACTGTATATGGGTCTTGAACACGGCAGCGAAACGATGGGTTTGCTGTATTCGTTTCATCATTACCCAGTGTCTGAATATGTTTCAGATAATATGTTGATATAATGCGGTGAACATCGGTCAATGTTAAGAATGTAGGTGTTCGAAGTTGTACCGTTCCCCCTACTTACAATAGTATATTACGCACTGTGGGAGGAAAAAACTTGGGATGTGGGCTGTCCGATTTTACTCCTGTGGAGCGTATACTATTTTTCCTTCCACCGAGGCCGAAAATACGACATTCCCGTTTTTGCGCCAGGAGGGAATGTGGTACTTTCGGCCCGGCGGGAGGAAAAAATAATTTTCTCACTTAGCTTGACTTGCCCACTTTCCTCGTATCCTTAAGGTAGCATGAGCGACTTTTGTAAAATACTAAATCAATTTAAGAACTTGACTGAAATATTCTTCAAGTCTTAAACTTTTCATATCTGTCAAGAAACCATAAGGTCGCCGACCAAATTATTAAGTAAAACAGTTGCAAAATAGCACACTTTTACACGGAGCTTATGGTCACGTCTATTTTTTTGCAGATTAATGATTTATGGCATTATTATAAAATACTATTTCTTAACAAAAAAGTAGGTGGTTATAATATTTATTATAAGGATTCTGTCAGTATAAAAATAATAATGGGTTGCCGATAAAAATAAATAAATAATAGCGGCTAGAGTGTATATATATATACACCAGTGAATTATAACAGCACCTCGATCTAAAACGAGGAAAAAATTTCTAATTTTCTTTTTAGTTTATATTTAATAGGCATAGTTTCTATATTAACGTGTTTCGAAATAAAATAAATGTTTCTTATTAAAATTTAATCATAAAATTTAGTAAAATCAGAAAGCCCTTCTCGGAGCCCCCAGCTTGATACGTCACTCACCGCTCATGCTACCTTAATAATTTCAACGATAACCTGAATGAAAGGAATCGAGGACTTTCTTAATTTGCACAATAAACGCATTGTTCAAACATATTTGAGATTTTATTGCTTCTAATCTTGGAGAAGATGACCAATTTGACAAAATTGTGATAGTTCCGATATAAAAATGCAAAAAGGTATGCACTCTCCTTGTAAGTCAGTTTAACTTTCAAGTAATGGCTTTATCATACATTATCAAAATCAAGGTGAAGGCACCATTATACTCTTTCTTGTAAGCTAAACAATTTTTGTATAGAAATTATTTTTTGGGCATCGTTTGTTTTGATGTTAGGTAGGATTCTATAAAAAAAATCCTGATATGTACCCTTACATATATAACTATTTTTTGTAATTTATACTATGCTCATCTGAATTGAAACAAAATACATAATATTATTTTCTTATATCGTCACGTATCCAATGAAATTACAACTACGCAAGTTACTGCATTTGAAGGGAAAACGAATAGTTGATAGTGTCCTTTAGATTGTCTGCAGATACCATACCTAAGTTCAATTTTACATTTCCTTTCATAAATTGATACTGATATCCAGAAGATATGGTAGGCATTGATTTTGACAATAAAAACTACGCATAAAAATGAACGCGAGATGAAAGGGACATCACTGAAATCGATCAAGGACCAGAAAGAAAGACAGAGGATGAGATAAAGACAAAACGGGCGCAGAGATAAAGAGACTGATATGGGAAGAGAGAGAGAGAGACCGATACACAGATAGAAAGAAGGATAGAAAGAAGAACGATTGAGACAGAGACAGTCTGGAGGACAAAGAGTAAGAGCGAGAAAGATTGGACCAGATCTCGAGATTACACCCACATGGAATATGAGCGTAAGACCAAGTACCAGTAGTAGTTCAAAAAGGGATGGCGTGGGTGAACGCACTCGCGAGTCGGTCGATTACACGGGCTCCAGCGGACCCGCACCCACCTAATTAGCCATTATGCCAACTCGGTAATTACTTTCTAACGAGCGGTTCACACAGGGAGAGTGAGAGTTCCGTGCACGATTTCCCATCCCGCGTGGATAGCGTCACCCTACCGGAAAACTGACATCCCGGTCGTAGCCAACCCTCAATTGAGCTCCCGGCACGCGCGTTAATACGCGCGTACGTACGTACTAAATGCCGGAGTTTCGTTGCGCACGTAGGACGTGTGTCATCGAGCATTCAGTTTTTTGCTGACACGACAACCATGGAAGCGCAGTCACATGTGAATTTTATAAAACCTTCTATATCTACAATTTACGATACATGTACAATTATTTTATTTTGGCAAATGGGAATTTTGATTCCAATAGATCCCTATTTTTCCTTGTCTTACGTCAAATTATGATTTAATGTAATAAGTTTCAATTAATTTACTAGTTCTTATTATAATTCGAATAGAATTTTATAATTTGTGTACTGTTGATACTAATGATTTTTATTGTTATATGCTGGAACGCCATAATTAGTATTTTAATTACTTTTATAACGTAAGATATGATCAGGCAAAGAAAAAAATTTTTGTGATTTAGATTGCATTATTCTCTTTTTTATATCAGATATGAGATCACTGGTTCATTATTTTCATTATTTACTCAAATGAGGGTGACACATATAACTCTTCAACCCTAAATCACATAAAATATCAACTGTTTAAGAGCAATACAGTTAAAATCCATCAATTTTCTGAACCTGCAGATTACAGTAATGCTTAAATATAAAAATATTCGTAACTCCAGACACCGTGAGTCTCAACATTTTCTTTAACTTATTTTACTGTAAATCTAATAGGGCTCTAGAATATTACTTGTACAAGTTAGTATATTTAAATTTAATTTTTGCAAGCCACTTTTGGAAAAAAATCAAAAGTCGTAGACTTCTTAATAATGTTGTTTCCGTTTAAATGTTCAGATCACTTTATATGCACGAAAATATTACTACGTCAGCGTAGCTGTTTCAAAAACACAAAAATTAAAAAAGATTTAAGTACCGACAGTTTGGCAGGTAGCGCTGTTGTTATTTCGGTCGATCACTGAAAGAACAAACAATAAAACTTCGATTCCATGAACAGATAACAGTAATAATAAATCTGATATAAGTAATATATTAGCTGTCAACAATGCCGAGACTAAAAATGATTTATCGCAAACTGATCATTTCATTTCAGATAACTTTCTTTCCCACATTTATTTAAATTTTTTTCAAAGTCATTTAGTAACTTTTTACTGATAGAGAAGACTCCTCAAAGCTATCTAATAAATTCGAGAAAAAGTAAAAAAAAAATAAAGATAAAGCAAAAAAAAAAATAACATTAATATAAAGGAAAAAACAAACCGCAGGAACATTAAAATGATTCGTATTGCTTTGCTTCTAAATATTTTAATTAATATATAACTTAAATGCGATCATATATAATAAATTCACCTATAAGAGTACTCAAACACGCTAAAGTGCCTAAAGCATTAACATCCACGAATTCATTCAATCGGCATATTAAAAATCAATTCCGCTACATATTTCAAGAGCGCAACTGTGTTCAGCGTCCTCTCCGAAACTCGATTATGTTGACGACTGGTAAATAAACGACGGCGAAAATTCTGGCTCCGCATAATTCTCTCTACAGTTATCTCCCTCTTCTTCTCCCCTCTAATTGTTAAGTAAGTCAAATATTTACGCGAGCCACTTTATCGCGCTCCATGAATCGCTCGACCTCTCAATGTGCATTCATGCAGTCCCGCTTATTCTCTTAATATCCATGTACTCTGAGAAACAAGAGTCCAGCATTCGTTAAAAAGTCTTGAATATTTCAAGAGCGAGACATATTGTTGTCACAAAAGCAGATGATTTGCGCACACTTTAAGGTTAACTCGCGTGCAAAAGTGAAACAATACACACTAGCCTTTGTGTGGACACGTGGCAGCCCTAAGTTGTCGTGGCTGCTGCATTCGTGTGAAATCGTCATTATGCGGAGCGCGATGCACATGAACGCGTACGCGCCATTGCATTCAGAAGAGGGGAATATAAGAGCGACGGGTACGGCTGCTGCACAACACGAGGCACTAGTCGAATGGCCGGTGCATACTCGTCGGGTGAACGCAGAAAGAAGATGTTAGTATACTTATGTAGTGCCGAACAGTGAGAAAAAGCAAAAGAGAGAGAGGGAGGGGGAAGAGGAGAGAGACATCGGTGGGAAATTAAGGAGATTAGCAGAAAAAATATAGTCGAGAGTTTCTGGAGTAGAAGATTTTTGGAATATAGTGTACTTAAATATGTTTTCAATTTGTTATTTGAATAATTTTTTTTAACTGAACAAATCTAAGAAACATATATTTTTGAACATTTAAAAAAATTTATTAGGGGGGAGGACACTTTTAAATTTTTCGCATTAAAATGATCTGTAAAAAAGAAATATAAATTAATAATACAATTTTAAACTAATATACTACAAGTATGTTACATTTATAATACAATAAGCCATAAATGAGAGTTCTAGATCTACATTGTCCCAATATATGAACATTTCAAAATTTGGGCTTTGGCGTAACCTACAGGTCCATGGAGGTGATGGATTTTAATCCAGTTGAGCAAATAATTTTGATACATGCAACTCTTCAGCCCCAAACTATATAAAAGACCAACAATTTAAGCCTAACTGAATTAAAATCCATCACCTCTGTAAACCTGCAGGTTACACCAAAGTCTAAATTTTGACATTATGTAGAAAGCAGCTTTAAACATGAAGTGACAAACTGCTTCTTCCTTTCCTTCGTACTCCCTTCTCTTCTCTAAAACATTAAAAAGTATGGTTTTTAGCTTAATTGTAAATGATGTTTTATTAATATTACAAGAAAAGTTATGACAAATAGTACAGACAGTAGTAAGTAGTTAAACATCTTAAATACATTAGTCAAACTGAGAAAGGACTGGTTGAGTAGGTACAAATTTCTGTAAAAAATAATCATTTTAAATCAGTTGACACAATAAAATATGTAGCTGTGAATAAAATATTCAAAAGATCACAAGAAACATACATATAAAAGTAAAATAGTAATTCAAAACCTATTTCAATATTATAAAAGCAAATTATATAAAGAAAAATAAAAAATTCTTTAATGTATTGAATATATACAGAAAAGTTTCAATTACTACAAGAAAAATTCAATGCTGATCATAAATAAATGCTTGACTGATTGTGAGAACAAAGTAATAAATTTGTAAATTTAATTAGTAGAGAAAAAAGTAATAAATATGCAACTTACTACATAAGAGTTATCGCGACTAGAGGTACAGCTATAGCTCTTAATCCTTCGGATGATTGTATCATATTCCATGATAATTAGTCTCTTTGAAGATCTATCTGAATCTAGCCTCTTCCAATAGATATCTAGATCTAATAATAATTACTGCTGCAAATCTGAAAAAGAAATTTTCATTTCAAGTATCTAAGTTTTTTAGAAATTAAATATTTTTTATTCAGTTAATTTAGACTTATCTAATATTCAGTTGGTTGCAGTTCTCGATGAACTCAAGGTAGAATTTAACTTTAGTAACTGTTTATGTCAATGAAACTTTTGTTTAGATCCTTTGTTGCATAAAGCTAAAAGTAGATAAAAGAAAAACTTGACATTTTTTAGAATTAAATAAATGTATTCATAATTTCTGGAAAATCCATAATATTCAAATCCACAATTCCAAGAAAAGTATATGAAAGCCTAAATTTGTATTTTTATCTTGTGTACTTAATTAATATGCAAATAACTTTGTTGCTAATGAAGAGATTATTCAATTCTAGAGAAAAAACATGTGAAATCTTACTTTTTTACTTTTATTCTGGGTTTTATATAATAGTACGAAATATTCATATTGTTTACTAAATTTAAAAAAATTACATTTTTACTAGTAATAATATTATCAACAATGTAAAAGTATTGCCTATATGTATTGTTTATTTATTACAAAATTTTAGAATAGGGTATTAAATGAGTTTGATGTAAAGTTTAGTAAAGTAACAATTTTATATGGAATCAATTTAAAGTAATTTCATTGTGATTCTTAAAATCATTTAAAATCATCATGATGTAAATTCGTTTTTGCTATAACTCACAGAGCAGTTTCTCCACTGAGATATAGACGTCGTCATTTCATTTGTTTGTGCAGAGCCAGTAAAACCGAAATCCTGAACTTTTTCTCTCACTCTTTTCCCCTGTTGGTGGCGAGTGATTTCTCGCCGGAAAAGATCGAAGCGTCTGCTCTCGTTTAAATATTACTGCCACGAGTTATGTTTGCTGGTGGACCCTACAAGCTTCCGTTTTGAATGTACACGCGGTCTTTGCATGCCCTCCTCTGTCTTCACCTCCCCTTCTCTCACTCTCGGTCTCCATTTTTGTTATCTCTTTTTATCCTTCTTTTTCCTTTATTTACGTTTCATATATGTGTATACTAGACATGTAAGAAAACGAGATTCGAAGAAGACGCAGCGCTCGCTTGTCTTTCTTGTATGTACTGTTCACAAAGATCGTTTATTACCATTGAAGTTTGCCTATATTATTTTGATTTTTCAAAGAAAATTACGTTTTGAATAAATTTTGTCTGTGGTGGTGGGTCATAACTATATTAAATATAATGTTCTTTTTGTTTTCAAATGCAATATACTGCAAAGTTGCATTTATTTTCAAAATAATATCGAGATCATTTGCGATTTATTAGCTTCATTTTTATTCTTTTTTATGATCTCTCAACATGTAGCCTAATAAAACGAATGAAATCGTGGACACTAAACTTTAACTTTGAATTCACTTAGCCACGAAATGACTCTTTCAAGCGTTCTTGTACTCTTGCTGTGTGCAAAAACGTTGATGAAAAAAATTCTTGAACCTCTTCCTCTTTCTCCTTCTTTGGCTAGGAATACGACTAAAATACCCTCACGAGAAGTTATGATTTAATTAAGAACGCGGAACAACGGACGTCGTGGGCAGGTATTCGACGACTTCTTAGCGAATCGTCTCCATTGCGCGCTAAAATTTTGCCGTACGGAAATTCTCCTAACGCTCTGTGCACACTTTTGGAGACCCTCAAAGAAGCAGGCGCGTGCGTGTTATGAGTTTCTCCGTACATTCCCCCGTTCCCACACAGACGCACGTCTACAACTCGTGGAAATATAAAACGAGGAGCGGGTAATGGCACTCGCGCGCGCGTTTTATCAAATATACACGCACACGGGAGCTCGGAAAATTTCGCCTCACATTCCTCTCACCATTCGCATGCATCGTTTTCTCCACGCACTAGCGCCTTCACTCTCTACCAATTTACTGAAAAATGCGGCGATATTTTCGCCAGATCGTCGCGCAAAGAACATTTTTTTCTTTGTCCTCGGGCTCCATTACAGAAATGCGCGGGCGCGCACGAGTACTCGCTTGCACCGATACATTTCTGCGCAAACGAGATAAATCGAGGAACATTATAATTCTTTTACGTGTCGTGGCGGACATGAACGCGCTGCAAAGAGCTTTCCGTGTAACTCTGATGCGATTTAGTGTGGGCGTGCTTGCGAAACTCATGTTTTTCTCCCTATCGATCTTCCGCATACTGTTCTATGACACTTCAAGTAAAATTTTCTTTTTCGTTGACGTGAGTGCGAGGACAAAACTTTTTTCTCGTCGTTATTTCAATTTTTACATACTGCAAAACTTTTGCACTGAATATTTAAAACGGAAAATGATTTTTTTTCTTTTTAAGATGAGAAATATATGTTGGATAAGTTCACGAATAAAATTCATTTCTGGTATTATTTACATAAAATCAAGATATTTTGAATTTTTAATCAGTATTTTATTGATAAAAAAGATTTAAAGAATATTTTTTGTTTTTGTTTACCTACTTTCGTCAATATATCTAAATTGTTTCTTATTTTCAGTTAACGAATTATAATCTGAGAGTTGAAGAGAGCAAGTAGCAAATGGCAAAAAGTTGAGTTTTCACCAAAAATTACAAAAAATAACAATTTTTGATGTGATATAACTTTTGTAATTATTGAAATATTGCTCTAAAAATTAAGGAACATGTTTTTTTCATAAAAAACTAAGTGTCTATAAATTTTAAGTAATTTTAAAATTTTGAGCTGCTCATTTCACCTGAAATATCCCATATATCTTCTTTACCAGTATTATCACTTGCGGCTACAAAAATCTACTTTAGCATCTTTGGAAAGGTGTCGCCTCATAAAATACTCCATTTCTCCAATCCCAATGAAAGGAAAAAGTGTACTTTCTACACAAATTCAGACGTATCACTTTTTCTCGAGTAAAAATCTCGCTCTTTTCATCTACCCGTCGTACCAAAAGTTAAGTTCGCCCTCAAAATTGTGGGCCATCTCCCTTCGCCTCGATCAGCTCCTGCCCTGCTTCCTTTCTATCCCTTCCTACTCTTACCCCCATTAAATACCATTCAAAGCCAAAAATCTCGAATAAAGTCCTATCCTGCGCACAAAGACGCCCGACCGCTATGTGTGAAAACCCTCTCTTTCTCTCCGGAGGGAAGTGAGCTAGCGTCGCGCTGATCCGATATCTCACTCTCGTCGCCCAGACCGCGCTCTCTCTCCCTCTCTCCTCTCTCTTTCTCTTTCACAGGCGCGCGCGAATCGATCAGCTTGATTTATGGCGCTCGGGCCTTAACGCCTTAACGAGTCATTGTGATCGCGGGAAGGGCGCCAGCTCTCGTCGCGCGCGCGCGCGCGCCGACGCTTTATTTATGCGTCGCGTGCTGCATTCGTAATAAAACGGCCCGTCGTTGCCACCGCCACCGCCGCTGGTGCCGTACGCCAAATGAGTTGTAAAGCTCATGCGCTCGGTCTCTGAAGTTCCGCGAAGGCAGCGCATAAACCTATGGCGCTGCGCGGTTTTAACGATTTCTCAGACCTAAAGAGCAGCTCAAGTGCGCATCCCCAGCTCGTAAAATCTCGATCTAACTAGACCGCCGCTACCGCCACAGCCGAACCTTTGATCTTCTGCACGAAAGAAAAAATGGTAAAGGCGGTAGCTTGTGCTGTCGATAAATCGCGTCGATGCCTATGGCTTTCTTCGCGGAAGCTGAGTGTATACATTTATTATACGAGCTGCCAAGTGACCGTATCGAGTCGTCTGCGTATCGTTTATGAGTTCAGAAGGATCGTTCTTTAATAAAGCGCACGACGCAGGTCTGAGGTTGGATGTGCGATACATAAAGAAGGCTGTGCGCGTGCTTCGTGAATAATTTATCAAGGCGGCGCCACGCTGCAATATTGCCTGAAGTCGCGCAATAACTCGTGGGCGCCACCTGCGCGTGCGCCCGGCTGGACGGTTTAAATCTCGTTTTCGACTATGATATAGTCTGCGGAGTGCCGCGAAGCTGAATCTCGGCAGAGAGAAAGAGAGAGAGAGAGATTCTGTAATTGCCCCCGCCACCGTAGCCTTCTCTCGGTCTCTTGACAGAATCGGAGCTAGACTGGTGAGTATGCGCGCCGATGTGTTTTTGAAATTCAATTTCTTTTATTATTGTTTCAGATTGAATTTTTGAGAGACCGACGAAGAAGTTTGTCTCTTTTATGGTTCGCTGGGCGATTTCGGAGAAACGACTTGAAAGATGGTTTCTTTTATCGAGTCCTTATAGGAGCTGGTCAAAGTTTTGATTACCGTTGTAAATTTTGGCTCGAGAATCGGCATAGTTATTTCAGTTTAGCGATAGCAAAGTCGACTGGTATTTCACAGTTGAATTATTCTTATTTTTAAAGAGTAATAATATCTGAAACTACATTCCCTATTTGAATTCATTGGTATACTGTATTTTATTTTGAAAACGATAGAATAGATATGTTTCTCCACATTACGCGTATATATCGTTCTTCCAAGAAGAAGACACTATTTTTTTTAAGACTAATCAAATAAAAAATGTTTTGTTGAATAACAGATTACGAAGCCATGTGAATACTTAAACGAATCTCTGTTCCTAGTAAAGTATGTCAAAACCATTTTAGATGAAAGGTACATTATCTTAAAATCAACAGATAGAGGTCCAACGCTTACACCCACGAATTTGTCTTTCAACGCCCTTTTCTCTTCGACCAAATATTTGAAAAAACACTGTAACATTTGGTATTCCGTGGGTAAGCAATTTCTCGTGACTCTCGCAATCCGTCTCCTTCGTTCTCATTCTCACATTTCTCGTTAACCGGGCAATTAGTCAAACGCTACGGGGATGTGTACGAAATTGCCACAACCGAAAGGATGAAAAAGAAATTGTCGCGACCCTATCGCCTCGTGAGCGGAATAAAGTGCGATCGAAGCCTCGTATTAGGCAAGAAATGAACGGCAGCATTGGTGGCAGGAGAAAGAATAATTGCTTGAGGGGAGAATTTAATGGTCCGCGCGTGTTATCTTGGTCCCATCCGAACGGACACGAACATTTTGTGGTTAATGCCGATAAATGTACACATCTTTGCGGTAGGGAACACCTCGTCTCAGTGTCATTACAACGCAGCCTCTCTAAGAGAAATTTTGTTCTTCATCTCTCTCTCTCCCTCTCTTTCTCTTTTTCTCTCCCTCTCACTCCCCCTCTCTCCTACTCGTTCGCAACAAGCTCCTCGTCGTCGTTGCCGTGTCTTTCCTTGGTGGCGTAGAAACAAATATTTGAAAATCGTATCTGGATAACACCATTTGTACCGCTCGACTGCGCTGGAAACAGAGAGGAAGAGAGAAGACGCGCTGCTGTAGCGAAGCGTAAATATTTGGGTTTTTAAGAAGCCCCCGCAGCTCGGGTACGATGAAAGAGAGGATAGTAGCAACTCGACAGGGCAATGTGTGTGTCTCTCTTGACAAAGAGCACGGTGTCCTCTCCCGACGCATATAGCGCGGCCCATATGTGTGCATTGCACGAAGGGCCGTATGAAGTGGATCGCGCGGCGGCCCCGCTGCACACTCGAGTCAGCAGGCTACGGAAAAGAGAGCGAGTATAGAACGCGCAACGCATATGTGCGTGAATACACATGTGAACACGTGCCCGCGCGACTCTATGTTCACAGGAAAACCGTTTAATTTCTCTTGAGATTTTGTTTGCGCAGCGTGCAACCGCGCCAGGGACAGCCGGGAATTTAATCGAAATTAGGTATTGCTTCGTTTTATGAATGTTCGTGTTTGAGAAGTTTTGAAAGGGCTATATATACGCACGGGTTATAATTAGCAAGTTTGCTCATTTACAACGTCGACGTTGCAGCTAAAAGAGCAAACGACGCCCGCCTAATAGTGCAACTACCTACTTCGTCACTCATCTTTTGCTGGATGTTGCTCGATATTCCTAAAATCAATAATTCTTTATGAACTTCAAAGAACCTAAAATTAAGAATAAGGAAAAAATCATGTAATTACGTGAATTATGTATAAATATACTTCTATTTGTAACTATTTATAATAATTCATTAACGCACAAAAGTTCCAGGATAAATTGTATTTATTTGATAATTAATTCTAATTTTCACAATTTTAAATATTTCTTTACTAAACGTTATTTTCAGGGATCCTGGAAATTATTCTATTTGATTATTTGGATTTCATAATATAAAAATCTTGAATAAAGTTTTATGCAAAAATACAAATTTTGAAAATATTTGTCCACTAATATGCAATTTTGATTTCTTTAAGCTCTTATATGGTGATGTAATGTATATATAAGTAGTAAGATGATGTACCAATAATTACACTAAAAAGATAACATAGTTTAGTCTTTTAGCGTAACAGGGTTGATCTAAGACGCCTAATGCAATGACAAATCTACTAAAATTCGTGTTTTCTATGATTTTCTAAAGAAAATTAATCCTAATTTTATAATATATGAATAATTTAACGTATCATAACATTTGCACGTTATATTCATTTTTTTGCAATTTAGAAAATCCAATATGATTACCTAACTGAGTCATTTTCTTCATAAAACTATTGTAACCTACAATTTTAGTAGATTTTTCCATTTCAGCCGTCATCTTGGGATCCTACATGTTTTACTAAAAATGTAAACCATGATATCTATATAGTATAACTATGAAGTCCACCTATCATATATATTACATCATAAAAAAAAATAAATTCAAAATTACGTACTACAAAAAATGCTTTGAGAATTTGGTTTTTTGTATAAAAATAAATTATATAGAATGATTTTTGGCCTTCCTTACTAAAAGATTTGAAAATATGTCAATATTATGCGTGGATAGACTAACACGGCTAATCAATAAGGAAATCCTATAAGTTAAATTATCTTTAAGTTATATTACAAAATATAACCAATACTTAACTATTTATTAAGAATTCAATATCAAGATATTATAATGGCTGTTATCAAGGCGATTAACTACAATCTCTCTCTCGCTCTCTTTCTCTCTCTCTCTCTCTCTCTCTCTCTCAGTATGAAGCAATAGCAGTTAATTAAAATAAATTGGCTCATATAATATATAAGATTTATTAGATCAGTCGTATGTATTTGCGATATTTTTCTAAGCTTTGTATGTAGGGGCCAATTACGTTTCGGATGTTTTAAAAATATTCAAAATGAAGAAAATTGATGACATATAAACTAGATACTTTACTCTTTCACAGTAGTATTACTAGCTAGTCGCGAAGGCATCAAATCGAGCCATCAGGGTAATCCGTTGGATGACTCGGCAATATATTATTAATCTCGGAAGCGCGCGCGTGCGCGGGCGTGCGGCCGCAGCACAAATCCGATATCGAAAGAGCCAAACCAGAATAATAGAAAGCTCGGGTGAGTACGTTCGAGAGAGAGAGAGAGAGAGAGAGAGAGAGAGAGAGAGAGAGAGGAGACAAGGGAGCAGAGGAAAAGACGGAAAGAAGGGAAAGAGATAGACGTGGTGGAAGTGAGAGATTGCTATTTACTCCCGGTGAAGGGAAACTTTCTCCGTCGCTCGTACGGAACGAACCGAGCGAACGAGCGAGCGAGAGAGGATAACGCAATAGACGCGAGCAGTGGAGCGTTTATTTGCAGATGGTAAAAATGGAATTACAATGAAGTGGAATGGAGTTTGAATTCGCTCTCTCATTTTTGTCCCATCGACGTCGTTTTTTATTCTTCTCTCTCTCTCTCTCTCTCTCTCTCTCTCTCCCCTTCCTTCGTGCATCGAGAGGAAGTCGCGGCCACGCTTCTTCTTCATCTTCAACTCGAGCGATGAGCCAACTTTTGCCTATAAAGCCCCGTCATGCCATTCTTTTACGCCATGTTTACGCGAGCTTGCGCTAAAGTTGAGTTTGACTTCGCCGCAAATTGAACTTGTTTAGAGTTCGGTTAATAACACGTCGACGACGATGGCGGCTGTATTGTAGCGCGAACATTCGATACTACTGTGTCTGCAACATGGCGAGTAGCCTGTGAATTCGCACTCGTTGTTGCGGCGGTCTGCGAACTTGAGAATTTTCGAACCTCGAGATTATACCCTCATGGTTAACGCGAGCGCGCGTAAACTATAAGTAAGTAGTCGCGTTCGACAGCTGGTTTTCAATTGGTTACGTAACTCAGGGTTTTCATTCAAATAAATGTTCTATTCTCATCGAAATACTCAGTAGCTTGTTTGTTAAATATTTTTCACTGCTGGAAAAAGAACTTACGTAAAAAGGTCATGAAAGTATATTTGAAGCGAATTCCCAGCTAAAATATTACAAGTCATACTACGGATGAAAAGTAAAGGCAAACCGTTTCAAGAAAACGCGCAAAACAACAAAAAAAAACGGTTCCTGATTCGTAGAGCTGTTTTTCCCTATTTTCACTTCCATGCGTCTATTCAGCGCCGGCGCACACATTATGATCGCTAGCGCGTGCTCGAGCTATTCCCATTCTTGCAGACAGTTCATGTCATTTTTTTCTCTCCACAGACCGTGCACGCATAAAGCACGCGACTTTCCCTACGTCTGTTATCTTTTCCACTCCCAACGATAACATTATTCTTGCAACGCCGCCGAAACTTGTACGCCTCCGTACCTCTCTTTCTCTCTCTTTTCCAATCGCTCTCGTGTCTTTCTCTTCTCGTTTTTCCGAGCCACTTGCTTGCTCCCATACCACTGCTTCCTTTTTTTGCTATAGCATCGCGAGTGCACGCATGCCCGCTTCATCTATACATCTCCATTCGTGTATAATGTAGCTGCAGCGCCTACATGACGATTTGCGCTCGGTTTCGAGTACGTTCATTTCTCGGCATTTCACGCATCTACGCGGGCGAGACGCTTATTCCCACGTCCTATTTCATACGCACGCGCAGTCTCGCGAATGTACATCTTTTCCGGGTGAGTAATGTCGATAGACCAATATATTTGTAATTCTTGCCGTGCAATTTTTATTGAGCTTCATTATAAACATTCTATGGAAATGGATAGTTAAGAACGAATTCATAAACATCGTTTCAGTTTTTTTATTACTAATGTGTATGTCATAAAAGTGTTAACACGATATTTGCAATAATTTTTTCAAATACTTGATTGAAGTTTAAAATTTTGCATTGAAAACTTGTCATTTGTTCTGAAAATTTATTCAGGTTAAATTTTAGGAAAAAATTAATAACTATAGTTATAGAAAAATTATGATTTTAGTTTAAAAATTTATCTTAGAATATTAGTACATTACGATACATGTGCCTCGCTGTGCTCGGGCGTTAATCTTATGCCGTGCAATAATGGGTTACTTAAGACACGAGTATCGTATGGAATTTTATAGCACGGCCTGCCTAAGCCTGCCGTCACGCATATCCGTGACCGAGCAGGCCACTATTGCACCGCGAGGTTAGCGCACGAGCGCAGCGAGTGTCTCAGAAAAATGAATAGTTTTACTGTTTATAAAAAAAATCATTTTAAAGTTTGGGTGATTAGTGGCGTGTGAAAATATCTATTATAATTTAATTAAAGCTATTAAAATAATCGAAATCTTTGAAATTTTCATAATTGGTTCATAACGGTTACACTGATTTGACATAATCTAAAGATTTGAAATTACTCGTTGCAGACATTCCACATTTTTCTTTTTCCTAGAGAAAGCTTTGCAGAAAAGTTCTAGATAAAATATTATAAATATTGAGAAACGCAGTCAGAATAAAAATAAACTATTTTTGAAAATGTATGAACGTGTGCGCGTGCATTTGTGTGCGTATATATGTATATATAGATACTGATATTTTATGGTACTACTAAATGAATTTCAACTGTACAATGAATTTTTGAATAAATCTATAAATAATTTCATTCTTTAGAAAACCATTTTTTACTATTTCTTTTTATTTTACAATTAATGTTTTATTATTTTCTATAAGAAAAATTTGTTTTTCACGTCTGAGCGGCCGCTCGTGTGAATCATAGATATATGGAATAGCTTCACCAACTTTGCACCAAAATTTCGAGGCAAACTTTTCTTTTAAATTTATATGGAAAATCGGAGCATAAATTTAAGATTGAATATAAGTTTCGCTCGACTGTCCGTTGCCAAGCTAGCAGAAATAAAAGCATTGCAAGTAGCAGGCAGATATCCGAAGGAAGGGAGGATAACGTCAAACCCCTTCTTCGCCGTTGACCCTCGTAACGTAACAAAAAGAAGCGCATGGGTAGAAAGGTTCGAAAAAAATTCTCTTCTCCCCCTTCCGTCATGCACAAATGTGCGGCCATACGAGAAAAACTTTTGGAAGCTCATTTAGACTCAAGAATCTTCGGTCTTTTTTCTGCTCCCCATCGGTCGTGTATCAATTCTCACAATGCTTTAGTGATATATTTGGTGCTATCAGAACAAAATGAAAGCAAAAAATGTAATATTATAGATAATTTAATAAAAAAAAAAGTGTAAGTATTTACGTTATAACAATATTCTGCTATATTACACTACTTCTACTTAATTATGATCTACACTTTACATTGATTTTTTTACGTTCAAAATCTCATTAACATATGTAATAATAAAATCAAAACTCAATTGATTCAAAAAAGTATTAGTGAGTGAAAAGTTTTATCAATATTGAGTAATATGAAGCATAATTCTTTAAATCATCCAATAAAGAATCCATAAAAAAAAATAAAGTACATATTTTTTATAACTTTTGCTTTTATAATTATCTGCATCTCTAACTAGGAAAGGGTCAGACCTCTGAGTCACGTGGATTTGGCTGAAACTTTGAGATAAGTTTTTAGGTGTAGAAATATGAAGAAATCTGCATTATTAAACCCTAACACTAAAAAAATTTAAGTTATTGACATTTTTAGCTATATTTTGAATAAAGTCCTAAAAAAAGTTTCTTATTAAAATGGTAACCATTTAGGTTTAAAAAATCTTAAATATTATTAGAAAAAAGAAAATAAAACTAGAAGAAATGAGCTTTTATTCACCTTTCCAAGAATTAAAAAATGTTGATTCCTTCCAAAGTTATAAAAGTTTAAATTTGAGCATTAAATAGGCGCTGTTAATCTCTTAAAATTGACTGTTATATTGCTTATAATTTTTAGTGCATTTTTTATGCCTAATTTTAAACTTTTATAACTTTTATGAATTAACATATAATTGTTATGGGGGAGGGGGGGCATCTGACGATGTACCGAGGGTGTTTGTTGGAAGGCGAAAGGTTGAGTTTTATGCTTTTTAAAATAATACACAATATATATAAATATATATATATATATAGCAAGACATTTAACATGTATAGTTATTGAAGGATTGAACAAACTCATTTACATTTTATATTAAACTAGATAACTCGATACCTAGCTACGTTATGATGGTGAATCTACTTGTGAAAACATAGCTTTCAGAAAAATTATTTTCAAATAAATGAAGTTCAAATAATATCTTGTCATAATTAATGTATCAAAAAATTACCTTTATTTCTACTAAAATACTTTAATAAATCATATATCTGTCAATTTTCAATGCTGCAACATTTATTGAAAAATTCTTGTTGTTGGATTAATTTTTTTAAAAGAAGTGCAATATTTTGAATAACTATAATTACCACTACTCTCATGTACTCCTTAAGATGTAAAATTTTTGGCGTACTTCGCACCGTCACCTTTTCACCTCTCTTACTTTTTCTTGCCTCTCACTAAGTAGATCCTCCACAAGACAACAGGCAAACAACTGAGGACGACGCTTGCTCTTCCGCGTTCACGTAAGCATAAGGAGGCAAAGCTCAAGAAGGAAAGCAGCGGTGAGAAGAAAACTGTGGAAAAGCGCGGGTTGACACGCTAGAGAACTAGATGTATGAGACAGCAAGCAAGGTAAAGTAAGGTACGTGGTGAGTGAAAAATCGCGTGAAGCCCCCGCGGACCTAAAACTTTGATCGCCAAGTTTTTCTTATTTTCCGATTGACTAGTTGACTGGAGAAGGAAAGAGTAACAGGGGATAAGAGAGAATGAGAAAAAGAGAAATAAAGAGAAAGACGTGGAATAGCGAAGGCACAAAGGTTAAAATGTGGGATTCACGAGTGCAGAAGAAAGGTGCAGAAGAATTTCCCTTGAATTACTTACCTTTTTTCGTTTGTCTATTTCAATTGACAATGATGGATGCTATCTCTGACTAGTTGTTTGTTTTAAAATATCTGAAAAAATGGAAGTATTAACATCGATTATTGTATAGAGGAGACTGGGGCAAAACTGTATAGTGGGGTAAAACCGGAATTGTCAATTTCATGGGTTAATACTAGTGCCATCTACATTATACATGTAGTACCTCTTTAAAAATGTCCCTAATATCATTTCGCATACAACAATTATATCAATAATAGCTTACTGTTGACTTCCGACGAAGTCAAATATTCCTTAACTAGCGAGATAATTGTGTTTATCGCAACAGTCATTGCGTCTGTAATTTTCTTGGGAGCAACATACCCTTTCGGTAAGTACATAGCCTTATAATATTTTTTAGAACTAAGACGTACGCGATGTCTGGTTCTTAATTTTATTTTCAATTGTAAAAAATTAATAATTACTTTTTTGTTAACTTTGGGATAAAACCAGATACTTTAAAATGGGGTAAAACCGGATAGTTTATTTCTTATTTTTTCAATATAATCATAAAATAAGTAATAATATACATAAAATAATACGTAATACATATTTAGTGGATTGTTTATACAACATATATATGAATTCTGTTGTTTTTTTTTTGTATAGAAATGCGCAAGTATATTAAAAAATCTCCTCGGCAAAGTTGGCCTGATGTTCTAAATAAAAAGCTGGAATTGAAGAAAGCGTGCAACCTGTATAATGTGACCATGAAATCAACTTTAGCAAATAGAGTAAGAAAAGCTAATGAAAATAAGAAAAAAGATAACAAAACGAATGAGCAGGAAGATTATGACGACGGAAAATGCATTTTTTGTCAAAATTTATACTCAGAATCCACTGAAGACTGGGTATATTGCATGATTTGCACTCAGTTGGCTTATGAGTTGTATAGTGATTTAGATCTAGGAAAATTTATTTGTAATTATTGTAAATAAAAATTTACTGACAGAAAGGATTTTTGCTTTACTGTAAAAGTACTAAAAATTATTATTTATTTAATATTATTAATTAATTTATATGTAAAATCTATTTATTTTTATAAAACAAAATGAAATGTTAACTTGTAAACAATATTGTTAATAAACAATTTTTTCATTAAACAATGTTTTTACATCTTTACATTATTTCTAGTATGTCGAATATCGGTTAAAATTCATTTTGAAAAAGATAATAAAAGTATCCGGTTTTACTCCGACAATTTTTTTTATGGTGTAAAACCGGATACTTTCGTAAATTATTAATAACATTTTTTACAAATAATTTTCTGGCTAATTAAATCGATTTTCAGGTAGACAAAAGTAAACTAAAAACAACCCTATTGTTAAATATCGTTATTATTTATTAATTTTTTTTTTAATTAACAATTGGCAGAAAGTATATGGTTTTACCCCTGTCTCCCCTACTTTAAATTACAGAACGCAATCTATCACAGTACGATCTATTTTTCATAATTGTGTAAGGATTCAATATTTTTTAATTTTTGAAAAAGCAAATTCTAGAAATACTAAGAAATATGAGTATCTTTGTATAAGTATAATTTTTCGTAATTCTTTTGTCGCAGTGTGTAGTAATATTAAATCAATCGCCGTAGAAATCTCCAATGTGGCGAAATCAAGACATCACTATAAAAATATTTGTCAAGAACTTAATTTACTCGAAATTTACCAAAACATCTCTGGGCGGGTAACTGCGCCGAATATCTAGTCCTTCCTGGCCTGAACCCCACATAATTTAGCCCTGGCGAAGAGGAAGGAATAATTCAAGAGCCCTTACTACACCCTAAACTAATAGTTGCTCGGTAATCTTGTGTACGCTGCTGCACAAAAACGTAGCGTGCAACTACCGCTCCCCCCTCATCTTTCTCCATGGAACAGCGAAACTTGATCGTGTAATAGGCAAAAAGCGACGTAAGTGAACGAGCCTACTTGTCTTTTTTGTGAGCACACGACGCGAGTCGGGCTCGGCTCTCTACATATTAATTGTCCATTATTAGGGTATTTATGTTATAGACAGTAGTGTAAAGATACAAAATAAAGAAATATAATTGATTTCAAGACTACCGATTCTAATAAGGATAACTATTCAATTTATGATCATAAATTTAGCTAAAATTTTAGGATGTTACTTTTTCAGCTATCGTATTAATCCATACTGATTTAAGATTTGGTCCATGTAACTGTAAGAAAAAAGATAGAGCAGTTTTTCGAAATATCTAAGGGAAAAAAGATCGATAACCAAAAATATAAGTATAATCATATACAAAAATTAACATGAAGGAGACAGAAAAATCTTTAATTTAGGCTTTTATATGTTTAAAAATATTCATAACTTAGAAAATTATAAACAATTACAGACAAATTAAAGCCAAATATAAAATCTGGAATTGAAAAATTCTCTTTGTTAGTTCTATTATTAATGCAGCAAAATTAGTAGTTATACGCTAATGGAATTATTGTTTGGCTACATTCCTATGAAAGTGAGTTCGAATCCCACTGTTAATATATAGGATATGTTTCTTAAAAACATAAATACCTTAACCGTTTTCCAAAATAAAAATGAAAAAATTCCTTCACTCATTGAAATTCCATAAACTCGTTTTAATCCTGTCGTACACATGTAAAAAGAGGATGACTCGTTTTTGCTAATAGCCCCGTTTCTTGTTTGTACGGCAAAATGAATATTTGTAATTATATGGCGAAATTGTGTGTACTATTATTACAGAGCCTAAGTATCAAAGGAGCTAAAAAATTGTTCAACATATTAATTATAATCTTCTCTTGCACTGCCCATCCGTCATTGCTGTCATCTCAGCAATATTCTCTGCAAGCTGTTACAAGAACTAATTAGCGCAGGAGTTATTGTTTTTTCGATTCTAAGCCAGTGCCATCACCCGACTAGCAGACGTTCTCTCTATCGCTGTTCTAATAGAATACATACATGCTCACACGTACACGCACATGTACACACATGCGCACATGCACGCACATATATAATATTCATCCAATGCTTGATGATTTAGAAGTATAAGAAGTTCAGAGCAGACCACCAATATTGAATGTCCTACAACAATAACACTTACTTAGTGAAACAAACGCGTATGCCTACACATATACAACTGTCTACTAAGTCAAAATATCAGAGTGCGCAGGATGGCTCTGTATATCAACATCTTCTGCAGCTAATGACCATGCTGTATCGATTGCGCACTGGGATCGATCTAACAACTTATGTGCGCGCTGTGCGCATATACAGGTGTGGTTTGTTTCTACCGATGTCCAATACATAGGTATCTCCCAGCAGCAGATGATGATCAGTCATCACGAATGGCGTGCCTGCGAAATCTCAATATGACCCGATGCGATGCAGCAACAGCCCCGCTGCTTCTGCTGCTGTTACTCGTGATCTCGTACTGCAACTACTCGGCTGCATGTTCGCCTCTTAACCGGCACACGCCTCATGAAGATTGTGTAGTGCGCAAGCGAGCTTCCTGGAGTAATTGACCTGAGCGACGAAGTCTCTCTCTCTCTCTCTCTCTCTCTCTAGCTCATTTCTCGTTAGATCTCTCGGGTCTCGAGTATGAAGAGGACAAGACCATTTAGAGTGGTTTATGACTCCACGAAACTTCTTGATAGAAAATAAATGTTTCGTACTTCTATTTAAGCAATTGCAAAGTTAAAAATAAATATAGAAGCATAAGATGTTTTAATTCAAATATTTGATGAAGCTGATTTTCCTAGTAATTATTTAAGGATCATCAAAACTTGTTGATTTGCATTTGGTCAAAGATTACGTAAACATAGCAACGGTTTGGCTATATTTTGGTAAACGGTAAAACCATTATTTACATACTATTATGTATCTGGAGTATGCTAATGAAGAATTCTAAATAGATAAAAATTTGAAAGAACTTCTTATAACAAGTTATTGTTTATTATACTCATTATTCAACAACTTTGTTATAACTCGCAACGAGATTAAAACTCTATTTTCATTTCTCTGACATTTTAAAACATAAAACAATATGTTGCCTTTGAGCACATCTCAAGTGAATATTTTCATGTAGTACAAAATATCATCCTAAACGTAGCGTACATTAATACGTCAAGTGAAATACAATGATAAAAGAATTACAAGAACTGCATAATTTGCAATTCTATATTTTCTTGCGACACGACTTGTCAACACTTGAGTACGGAGGAAGAGGGGTTCAAATAACGCCAAGGAAAATATTCGCATTGCAATTCTAAAAGTAGAAAAACGAAATAAAAATAAGAAAAGGATAAATAATCTAACAAAAAATAAGTGACTATTAAAAATAATGGACGTCTGGCAACTGGTTGGCTTCTTCACGTGCGCGCAGTGTGCCACAGCGAGGAAACGAGGAGCTGAAGTGAAAGAGAAGACGATCTCGCTCGATGAAATTCATTTTCGTAGTCATCTTCCCTCTCTATTCTTCACTCGCCTATATAGACGGAAGTAATGGGCGCGGGCGTGAGGTGTACTATAAGCAGCTCGAGTTTCGCTAGCTCGCGCGTTCGCAAAGTGGTGAGCAGCCCTCTCTCTCTCTCTCTTTCTCTCTCTCCCTCTCTCCGTTCCTACCACCGGCGCACAGTATTTGTTATTCCAAGTGCATATCCGTTTCTTCGCTGCAAGCGTACGCGAGGGGTCGGCGCGGTAGCAGGCGCCTTGCTAGAATGTCACGGCTCCTCAATTCTCGCTTCCCCCTTAGCTCTGCTCCACGCGCTCCCGCGAGGATGGTCTAAGAGTTTAAGCTTGTGCAGCTGAACTAACTCGAGCGCGTGAGGAACACGAAACGCGAAATACAGAGGAGGATAGACGAAGTCATCCGCGCTTCTAACCTGTTACCGAACCGCTCTTCCCTCTCCCTATCCTCCCGGCCGCTTGCACTGTAGCCCGTCTTAGTTCTAAAGTGGTGGTTTCATACGCCTGCTACCGATACGCAAGCGTCGACGGAGCCGAAGCTAGTGGCAGTTTCGAAGCGCTGAGACTATCTCTAGCACGGACTCGCGTTCTCTACCTATCTCTCTCGCTCGCACTGTCTACGGTATACACGAATCAACGCGCCGTAGATATACGTGCGTGAGAGAGCTTCCGAGTGCTATCCAGCCAGTTTATCGTACATGCTTGGCGGGAATTAAGTTTTGAACGAGCGAAATGCTAGGCTGAAGTTTATTAATCTTCGTTTTGTATTATCGCCAATCCGCTGAATTTCTTTAAAAGAAAGGCATATTTTTTCGAAGAAAAAAGTTGATGAAGCTATAAAAATTTCAATAACATCCCATATAATTACAGCGTAAGGAATGGAATAAAATTATCGCAAGGAAAAAGGCATCCTTTAAACTTTTTTTGTTGTGGAAAAATATCTATTTGTTTGGTTAAACTTTTCCAATAATCGTACCGCAAATACACCTTGACTCCGGCTGTTAATATGTCATTCATCTCAGATGTGACAATAAATTTGACCAAACATCGACTCAAATCAAAATAATCTATAATCCATGTTAGTATAGCAGGTACTTATATGAGCTATGTATATTCAGCAATTATTTAAATAAAGGTTCTATTGTTGGTGTAATAAAAAAAGCTGCAACAAAAGGATAACATACAATTTTATAATTTTGTGTAAAGGTACATGGATAGAATTTTTGTAGAAATATTACTGCGTAGTCCACAAGAAAAAATACGGTAAGCACTGAAATTACGGAACATCAGAACTTCTGGATCTAAAAAATTAGAACTAAATTATTTAATTGCATTTGCTTAGCCTTTATTTAATTGCCTCTTAGTATTATGTACAACTACAGTTTTTTTACAATGTTTTACCTTTGATTTCGCAATAAACGTTCAATAATAAGTCTATTATTAAGTCAATGTTGGCGCAAGCAGCGCTACTGACCAGTGAGTTCTGATATTCCCTTGATGTCAGACTAAAATTAAACAGAATGAAATCTGTAAAAATTACCTTGACAGTTCTGTAAAATTTTTTATAAATCCCTTTAACATTTACAATACTTTTGATGAAAAATTTACTACATGCACAAAGTTTATTATCTATTTTTCAAATTACTTGGAAAAATAATTCAGGAGTAAGTGGTTTGAAATCTGAAAAATTAATTATCATTTATATTAGGTTCATACGACGGTGGCTCTAAAGAAAAACGTTGTGTCATTAGCCCAGAGAAGACAATCCGACATCTTTAAATTTTTTTCCTTAAAATGACCTGCAAAAAATATATTTTAATCATTACTAACATCCAGTAATAATTTTCACATTCTAAAATTATGTTGGTATGTCACATCACCTAATTTTTTTCACGCACACGAATAACAGTGTAATTCTTTTTTTTTCATTCCTTCATCTTCAAAATGCTTTTGTTTAAGAGTGGTACAGTAGAAGAATATATGGTAATACATCTTTATCGTTCATAAAAAATGATATTAATTGTTCAGGTAATAACTACTGCGATAGTAACCCAAAATCAGATTATTATTTTACAGAATCATTTTCAATTTATTTGCATTTCCTTATCGAACTAGCCACGGGGATTTTACAATACACAAATTTCTGTTAGAAGACAAACAGTCAGTTTACCAGAGTTTTCTGAAATAAGAAACAAATTTCCTCCTTCTTACTTTCTTTCTTTTTCAGTCAGTGGCTTTCTCTCTTACATATTATATATACTAACGCGCATATAACACTATTCATTACTTCGAGTAATATAGATAAAAACGTTGCTATGTGGGACTTATTCTATAGGATTAGTAATTTATTATTAAATTGTTGCCTCTGAATTTTTCGCTTCCTGGTATTCAAGCCCTTGGAATTTGAATCTTTACTTTCTAGCATATTATCATGGACCAAACAAAAATAGTGAGATTATAAATTAGCCAGATTACTAGCTCGTATACCCTGCGATGTGTCTGTCGACTTACCGATATTCGGAGTCGCTGTAGTATATACTGGCTTGTGCTGCGCAACGATGGAAGAGCATCGATCGCCGGCTTAATGAGCGGATTAATTGACGAGGCAGCCACTTCGCGCGAGCAAGCGAGTGCGCGCGCGCCTTTCAACAAGCCGTCGATTCAGTCCTCCTCTGCCAGAGCTAACGACTGACAAATGAAAAGAAAACTAGCGTCGAGTGGCTGAGCGATCGCTGCGCATTTGTGCTCGGCTCACAGCCTACGACTTGAGCTCCGAGCGTCGAGTGCACATTCGGGCTCCGTATACCTAATATATATACTAACGTGTACGCGATTTGTCGCTCGGAAATCTCGCATGGAGTACGTAGCATTCGATATCCAATATGAGTTTGAGAACCCTGAACTCAACTAGAACGTTTCGTCTGATTCGTCTCGAGTGTAATATACTCGCTGGGTTGGGGTGCGCTTGTGCGTCACGATTGTCGCGTGATTGATTCGGTGCGAGGAAAGAAGACGCGCGGGAAAATATGAGCGATGAGAGACGCGTTCGCGGTTGTCAACAGTGTGTGCGCGCACGCTGATAAATTCCATCGTGTAACTTGATTTACGATCCCCGCGCGACTAGCGCGCGCTACGTCGCATACTTGCATCGAGCCTTCAGGGAGATTTTCGCAAGGGATCTCGTCAAGAACCTGTTCTTCTCCTCCTTCTCTCTCTCTCTCTCGCTCTTGCTGATCTCCTTCTCTTTTTCCCTCGTGGATCGTTCACGATACATACTCTCTCATCAGTGAGCGTGTAAGCGCAGTAGGGCAGTACGTATACATTCCAGGTGGCAAGTATAATTATAGCCTGTGACGACAAGATCAAGAAGACGAATTCACGCCGGACGAAGCTGAATTATTATCAGTGGATGGTATCTGTAATTATTGGGGGGCAGCGCGGACATGGTGATTGTTGCGCAACGACGATTTACTGAAATTGATTAAGCAAAAAGTCGCACCAACAAGGTGATAAAATTACAAAAAAGACAGAGAAGAAGGCGTGTTTGCACCCCGAAGGCATACGTGCCGAGCACATTTGCGAAACAGACCTATCGGTGGCTACATCGGCAATATTACAAGATATTTGGTGTTGAATAAGTTGAAATTTATTCCTCGTCGGTATAGAGAGGGCTGATTATACAAGATTATTTATGGACTAACCGTGTTAACTCAATTGGAAAAATAAACGTTGATTTATGACGATGATGCTTTTTTTCTGAATGGATTATCGAAATCGATGGTTGTACTGCGAATACTGCTATCAACTTAGGAAACATAGCTTTATCAAATATAAAAACCACTCTATACACTGATCTATCGATATATAAAGAAAATTATAATCTAGTCATTCGACATGCCTAATACCGTTGAAAATTTTTATTCGCGATCACGCACTTTCTACAAACGAATTTCATCGTTCCTCAGATCTTAAAATATACTCAAAAATATTAGCTTTTAGCCGTAAAAATTATTCTGTATAATAAACTATACCATTTTATACAAGTCTTTTTTTGAGTCTAACATGTTTAATATCAAGAATTTCAGATAAAAGCTTATTCTTTCTAGTTTTACTATTGTGTTTAAAAGTTTGTACACTATACTTTCTGACTAAACTCAAACACCCGGTGATGGCAATACGAGCGACGGCTCCAAGCCACTCAAAAAGAAGAAGAAGAAGAGGAAGTATTTTATGACTGGTTAACTCTTTCAGGGGCGGTGGGAAGTATACTTCTCACCTCCATTCCTTTGATTTTTTCGTTATAACTCCGGTTTATTGCATGATATCAATTCAAAATAACTTTTTTTATACTTATTAATAATGTATCTAAACACTACTATATTATTTTTGCAACAATTATACATTTTTGTTTGAGAATGCCGTAAATTATATGTGAGTAAAAGTGAGAAAGACAGCATGATTTTTTGCCATAACTCGGCTAATCAGTGTAGCGAGTCAGCTGTTCCGCAGAGAGCAGCTGATGAATGCTGCCTTCGCGTGACCGTCTGCTGAGTTTCTTTCAACCGCGCAACCGCGGGAAATTCAAATCATTAATAATTCCCAAACAATTTTATAATTGTTATTAAATAAAAAATGGCGAAAATTGATTGCATTACTCAGAACTTTCAATATTTTTTTTTTCAAAAGTATGCATTTTTGAAAAAAATGATAAGAGAGCTTTTTGTTCAAAATTTTATGCAGAATACAATAAAATTTCTTTTATTTAGAAATTTTCAATTTTTTTGCTTAATTTCCGCCATATTGCCGCCGCCATCTTGAATTTTTAAATTTTGACTTTCAGTTTAATTGCGCCCCTGAAAGGATTAAAGAGGTATAGGATACCAACCTCTATAATGCGACTTATCCTATCGGATAGCAGTAATTTATTGTGAGTCAACTTTTACTATAATAAGCGAATTATTTAAATTTTTTTTCAGTTAAAAGTTTCCAGTCGAAATTTCAATGAATTCTTAAAAAATTCATAAAATGAAATTTTATCTTTTTATGATCAATTATTCTGAAAAGTTTTCAGTTAAAATTATAATGACAACTTCAAAAATTTAGGCTGAAAAACTTCCCAAAATGATTAATTATTACAATATATATTGCAAGCGAATACAGATAAGTCACTGAATTTAGTAATAATAATTGACTTATAATATATTTCTGCCATTCGGTCAATACAGTAGGTCGTATGACAGAGGTTGCTATAACATCTCCAAAAAGTGCCTTTCATTGTATTTAATAGAACGTAATTTTTCAAGTGTATATTTAAATGTTTTAAAAATCAGAAGATCATTCGCTGGATGTATTTTGGCAAAAAAGTTGAAAATTTAAAAAAATGCTGAAATTAAAAATTTCTTATATAGGTTTGGTCACATATTGTGCGACATGGAAATATATGAATTCAATTAACACATTTTATTACATGTATTTTTACAATAACATATATAATAATGTTTATATGCTATTATACAACTATACGGAATGTGTTATGTTTTTATTCAAACTATCCTATTAATATTTATTATAAATTAAATCGTTATTATGAGATGATACAGCGTTAAATAATGAACAAGTTAATGATGTTCTATACATCTGTGTCACTCAAAGGCAGAGAATCATTACACACATACATGCAAGAATTGTAATTTCGTCTAAAATCCGAAATTGCCTGATAAAATCATCCTCCCTAGCCAATTCGAAAGTGTTCCAATGGGGTTTGTCTATGTAACGAGTAATGTTTGCTTGAAGCGCCCCGAAACGCATCAATAATCTCCTGTTATTGCAAACTGCTGCATGCCCGGATACACAGAACTATCGACAAACGCGCGGGATCACCAGTGAAGAATTTGGAGAGAGGACGAGGAAGGGAGATAGAGAGAAAGAGAGGGAGAAGGGGGGAGAACAGTTTGTTGTCTATAGTAGCAGAATGGTGCTTGCACTCAAATGACATTAAATTGTTGCAGGAGCGCGCGATATTAGTGTTTTGGTTGCCTCTATCCCCATTCTAACTCGAGCTAAATTGATTGCATTCAGAGTCAAGAGGTGCCTGTTGCCAATAAAGCTTCCACTTATAAATAACACAATTTTTATGATATTTTAAATATGTTTTTAATGAAATCTTGAAAATATTTTTATGTATATCTCTGGTTCATTAAGTTGCTTGGATTTTAATCATCAGCGAAATATGGCACAGTTCTAATAACAAAGTCTGCATGTTAGTACTAAAGTGGTTTATCATGTTCATTGATTCATTTAACTTAAGAACTAATGTTCATAACATTGATAAAATATGTTAAAATTTATAAAGTCTAATATAAGTGAGATCGTTTTTATTTTAATGACAGAACCCCGGCTGAAAATAATTACGTAGTTTTAATACGTAATTGTATTACATATTACTTAGTTTTAATACGTAATTATTGTCAGCCGGGACCCTGCTAGAAATTCGTCTATCACGAAATGGCCAGAATCTTAACAAATGGGAAGGAAAAATTACTAGTTGATCGTCAGCGATGAAACGCTTTTTCTCCCATTATATGCCCATTTAATAGGTTGGCACTAAAATAACATAACCTTCAAATTTTCTTTGAAATTTTTCTTACAAATTCGACATTAAATTGAATGATATATAACTGATAGCTTCCTACAATATTAATAATATATGAAGGCCAGAAAAACATTTACGATAGCCCTTTTAGAGATATTTCGAAAACTTTCTTTTTCATCATTATTTTCTGTTTCTCTCGCTCTTCTTCAATATAACTAGACTTTTACAACCCATTTTTTAACTAAAAACTGTCCAACTTTAAAATCTCTTAAATAGATAAAAACTAGCTTATTCCAATCTAAAATAAACTCATTCTATTTTTCAATATAGAAAATGGTCAAATAATAGGAGAAAAAGCATTTCATCGCAAGCTAGAAGCTTTTTTGGAGAAAAAAAATAATTTATAAAAAAAGTAATTTTTTTTGGCGTTGCATCACTAGAGTACAATTTACTTAACCACTTTGAAATTCTTTACACGGGTAGATTTTATATCAAGAACGGCTCTATTTATCTGAATGGGATGTATAGCATTCGAAAGAGAATTAAATTACCTATATTTCCTAAAAAAAAAAATAATTTTTTAGCTATTACAATTCTTTTTTTATTAACAAAAACATAAAAATTGAAAAATGAAGAAAAAGAGTTTTGTATGTTCAACCATTACAAGACTAAAATTGTCTTATTCGCTTCAAAATTCATTGTAAAGGTAGATTATTGACAATGCTCTGTCGACTTTTTTTGGAAAAATGATTGGTTGATAAATTTCAGAGATATTTCAGGTTACAATTTTTCTAGACCTGTTTATCACGAAATATTTTGTAAATAGGTTATATTTCGAAATTAAAAAGGTTTATTCCACCAATTACAAAAATTAAAAAATAACAAATTAAATAAAAAAATTATAGTTATCTTTATATATTAATTTTGCTTGAAAATAAAAAAATTTATTAAAAATAAATATTAAATTTATATAATTATTAAATATTATTATATATATATATAATAATAATTTATTTATATAAGGATAATTTATTAAAAATATAGATTTAAATAATTACATTTTTTTAAATTTCAATTTAATAAAAAGAGTCGATAAAATAGTTTGAGAAAGCTAAGTGCCAAGAATTTTTATTATACAATTACCTTTTTTCTTGTATATTATTCTAAACTTATATTACAGAATAAATAGTCATTGAGTTTGTTCCTTAAAAATTATAGAAACAGTTAACAGATTGTTTTCATAAACATACCGTTCTTAAATATTGCTTAAATCTAAACAAAATTATTCGAATAATGTACACATTAATAATTTGTCTTTATTTTTTATAACAATCGAGTAGAAATATGCTGATATACACAATAAATTTCTACGAACCGTTAAAGTTAACCGTTTGGAATTAAAACTTTTTGAACATTTATTCCCCATTATTTGTACACATATTTTTAATAAAATTCATATTTTAAATAACCTGTCCTAGTCTTTGAAGAATGTTTGAAAGATTCTTTTTGAAATTTTGTAATTATTTTTTATTTTTTAATCAAAGCTTTATTCTATAATTAACTCTGCAGTGAATACCACAAAAGTCACCATTAAACCACAATATTTTTATGTATTACACGGTCTCTTGCATACAATTTTATAAATATTTTGGAACAAGAAATAACAGTTCTTATCAATAATATTTTGTTAGATACATTGCCAAAAACTTTGTTAAATTTTATTTTATAAGATAAGGTAGATGTCCCGGTTTGTGTGCTATGAACTAAGTTTCTTTATTTGAAACATATAATTAACTTTATATTGCGTTAAAAATGCATTTATAATTTTTTTTTATGTGGTTAGGTAAATTTTTTTTTTTAATGTATAATAATTTATTTAAGAAAAGAACAATTTGTCCCTTTTACTGTGCCATTCCAAGTTTTCGAAATCCTTTTCTGTGCCCCCGATTAGTGTGTTTGTTCCTAATTGTGTGTCCCAATTTCTGTGCCCACGCGAACAGCTTTTTAACTACATAACCTACAAATAGGCAAAGCATAGATTTGAAAATAATTAAATATAAAATGAATAGACAAAACTTGTGAGGAATAATGTTTTATTTAGTGAATGTAACAATTTTATTTTAAATAAAAGTAGTGACTGCTACCTTTTACGCATGTAGTGAGGTTAGAATATCAAGCTTCCGGAGTGTCACGGCACTCACTAATGCGGACAAGCCTTGATATCGCGCGGTATTAATAAACTCTTTTTTAAAAAATACAAAATACAACCAATATGACTTATTGAACAATTTTTTGTTAAATTAAAGTAATTTGTTATGCATTATACCTTTACATATTAGGTAAATACAAACAAAATTAGTTTTATGTGTATTTCAAAATAAGCAGTTCTTATCTTTTTCTGTAAGAAGCACGAGAAAACCATTGTCATGGAAGTACACTCCAGTCTAAAGCATATTTACAATATTTTAATAACTATTTTAACTGTTCTTTTTATTCCTAATAATAAATTAATATAAAATCTTTTTACAAAAAAATTAGTTATTATTTACAAACCGGGACATCTACCCTATATTCCAATAATCTTTTGCATTTAATATTAGTGCCCCAGGAACCTATAATACATAGAAATATGATAGTTTAATACTTATACTTTAATGAACTTTAATTTATGCCTGTCTACTTTAATTCTATATGCTTCTTAAGATGCTCTAAGATGCTTCTTTGATACTATTCCAAACTTATATTATAGAATTAATGTCCATTGATTTCGTCGCTTAAGAATAAATTTTGCAAGACATCTGTTAACTGCAGTTAACTGCAGTTACCGAGGTTAACTTCGTCGAACCTTAAAAATTAATATTTATAGTAATAACTTATCCTATACAGCTTACAATCTGAGATTTAATATTTATTTATTTTATTTTTATTTTGAAAAGTAGACGGGCAATAAGTCCTTGTACATAATTCAGATTTGATTGAAAAAACATAGTAAAATGACGCAAATACAATACTATTAAACTAATCGATAACAAAATAAATTAAAGCTTACTTAAAATTACAAATAAAAAATCTTAATCAACGTTTAAAAATGTCGACAGAGTTAATATTTCGAATTTTGCTCTAAAGTGTGTTGTATAGTCTTCTCATTCTATTAACTGCAGAGTTGAATCCAAAGTTAGAATGAACATTATCCTCGAGAAGTTCACGATGATAGCGCAAGTTATACATCATTTGTCTATGTATAAATAACTAATACAATGAATGGAGTAGAAATTGTGTAGCGCTTTATACACAAACATACGGTCATGAAACCGGTGCAGTGAAGCTATACTCGGTAAATAGCAGTCGGCCGCAATTAAAGTGTAGTCATGCTCAAACCTGTTCATTGTTCTATTTAATTTAGAAGCAATCTAACGTAAAAAGCTGCACACTTTCAAGCAAGGTCTTTAAATTCTGAGTAAAAAGCGACCACACTTGGGAACAGTAGAACAAATTTGGCAAAACGGTGGTTTTATATAAGTAAATACTGATGGGTTACTGAAATCCCTAGTGCTACGCTTAATAAAACCTATTGATTTAAAAGATTTCGACACAACGTTTTCAATGTGCTGTTTAAAAGTGAAATTAGAATCACACAAAATTCCAAGATCCTTGATAACAGAGATACGATGTAAGTCAGCATTATTAAGAGAGTAGTTAAATACTTTTTGGTTATTGCCTTTGAAAAAAGAAATAACGCAGCATTTATTTGTATTTAACGAGAGACCATTTAAGATTGACCAATCAGCTAACGTATTGAGATCAGCTTGTAAATTTGCCGCATCGATATTGGTGTTAATAGCAGTGAATAATTTCACATCGTCCGCGTACATAAGGATTTCAGAGATCCTTGTGGAACACCAGCTGTGACGGGGACGAATGAGGATATGCAATTATTCATCCTAACAGCTGGCTGTCTCCCTGCCAAGTATGACTGAAAAACTGCAAAAACATTGCCCTGAACTCCAATGTTCCAAACCTTGGATAGTAGAGGTATTCATTAAATAAAATAAGATTAGTCAGGGTGGAGCGTCCTCTTATAAATCCATGTTGTTGTAAGGCAAGTTTAAAAAATAACTTTTCAATCAAAATATTGGCCAACAGAGCATAGAATTTTGGGAATACAACTAAGCAGAGAGATACGGCAATAATTAAGCACATCTCGCTTATCTCCACATTTGAAAATTGGAGTTATATCAGAAGATTTCCACACTGTTGGAAAATAGCCTGATACGAATATTTTATTAAAAATCTTCAATACAGGCTTTTGCAGAACTGGCCAAAATTTCTTCACATACGGGTAAGTGGCAAATGCAATCTTGTCGTCAAAGAAGCTGGTAAACATGTATGTGCAGGAGTGCTGCCGGGTAAGAAAAAGAAGAGGAGACAAATACACGGTGTTTGCTCAGTTTGCGTTACCGCCGTGCATTGCTTAAAGCAACGATAAACATGCACTACGACGAAAGATAAGTAAATGCGGTTGGAACCAGAAACGGCAATGATGCTCTCATATTATTTCTATGACTAAAGAAAATATTTACTTTTCACATAAATGCTTTTTTGGTGTTACATTTACTCGGTGCATACTGTTAATTTTAATTATGTTGATATAATATTAAACAATAATATAATATATTTTAAATTGAAACTAGTACTGTCTAAAATTTAATATTTGCTTAAAAATAAATTTCAAGAAAGTATAACAAAATCTATAGAGTGAAAACAATCAGCACAGATATTTATTTTGATGATTGTCGTTAATCATAAAAAAACTTATATATTTTTGTGATCGTTTATGGTAAATGAGTTTATCAACAAAATTTTAAATACAACGAAAAAATTGTAAAACCATATATTATCTTATTTATTCCATTTTTTTGTACATTATTTTTTTTCGATTGAATACTCTTCGTTTGATCTTTGATTTTAGAGAGGTTGAATACTTGTTCGTATATATAGTTCAATTTCAAATGAAACCCTCTCTCTATTCTATTATCGGACCTGCATAATTTTAATACATTTTTTATCGTGTACATACTGTATGTCTTTAAGTTTATTATTCATTAAAATATTGTTTGTAGAGTGAATAATTAACTTTATTATACTTAATTGAAATCCACATATGAAAGCATGAAATTTAATGCAAGTGCTGAATCAGCTGCGGTAATATCAAGCTTTCCGTATAGTTTGGTATTGTGTTTCTCTTTTGACACATGTATCAAATGTACTCAACATTGCCTAATGCTATTTAATTTTAATAACATCACCGTTATAACAATATTTATTAGCAGAATATTTCATAAAACAGTTTTCATTTTAATTTCAAAATTTGAATTACATTAACTTTAAACACAAAAACCACGTAGAAGAGGTAAAGCTCAGAAACAATATAATTTGAGCTCGAATATACCCTCGCTCGTGATTTTCCTTCTAAGATAATTCGTGTGCAAAATTACGCCGTTACAAGTCTATTCTTTAACCTTTGCTTGTATATATAGCAATAGTCTATGCTACTTCACGCGCACATGAGCCTTTATAAAGAAAAGCTTCAATGAGCTACCGCCACGTGCCACCTCTGTTCCTTACGGGAAAATTGTGGTGCGGCGTGCGCGTGCTCGCTCAATCTCGCGCCTTTGAAACAACCCTTCGCGATCACCCGCATACTTACACGCACGCGTCATCATGCACTCGCAAAGGCGCAAAAAAACATAAAAGACCGCTGTGCTACTGCGGCGGCACGAATGACTAAATCAGAATAGCCGCAGTGATCGAAAGCCGATTAAGCTGGGCGCACCGCACGGTTATTATTGCACTAGGGGTCGCGAAACCTCTTTTAAGAGCTCGTCAGGCAAGAGTCAAGAAAAAAAAGCCGGCAATTCGAGTCTATGTATATATACATATATGTATACCAGTGGTGCTAGCACGTAATAGCATGCTCCGGTGGCCATTACGGCGCTCTGTACTCGCGTGACCCGATAGCTTTTTGGCGCCTTGCACGCGTGATGCATGCTAGTGGCGGCTTTGATTATTATCCAACAGTTGCAAAGCGAGCGAATATACACGCGTCCATGGTAGAAAGAGAGAGGAGAGAGAGAGAGAGAGAGAGAGGGAAAGAGAGCGTGGGATGGGAAGAAAGAGGGTGAGAGCAGATAGAGCATGGGGGAAAAGAAAGAGAGAAGTATCGATACACTTCGAGCGTAACATTACGTAGCGATATTCTGTAGATCATTGTCAGGAAAGTATGAAGAGCTCATAATAATTGTGTTTATAGGTGCTGAGAAAAAGTTTGATATGCTAATAATTCAACTATGAAAATTTTATTTATCACTATGACAGAGAAGATTTTGCTGATTATTTTGGTCGCACATGACTAAATCGCATTCGAAAACCTTTCCACTGGTATTGAGACGTTAGAAGCGATTGGAAACAGGAAAAACGTAATTGAGAGATAAATGCACAATAATTATACAATAGAAATGAGGAGTATAACTGTATTAGTAAGTGATAGATATTTCATTTTAGGACTAGTACAATAAGTAGAAATGTATTGATACTGGGTTAATCTGAGTCTTTTGATTTTTCACGGGAAAAATGGTAATTTCAGAGTATTTCTTTGATCATCGTTTAAGTAAGTTTAGCTGAAATCTTACTTCCTACGCAATATACACATTTTTCAACGAAGATTATGCCTTGTGACAAAGTCACATATTCACCTCGGCGATCACACAGCACACACGTGCAATAGCCGCGCACTAGCATACGCGCATACAGGGTCGAGGTGCAAGAGACAGCGAGAATCGAGGAGGGGGAGAAGGAGATCTAGCAGCCGACGGCAGCCGGTGTGAACTGTACGCCGTGCAACTATCGGCGCGCGGGGCAAGAGGAGCGTGGCACGTCAGTAGTGCACGCTAGCCTACAGGAGTGAGAGAGAGTGCACCAACAATAAAAGCCTGGCTATGAGAGTGAGAGAGAACGCGCGACAATAACAATGAGCCATAAGAGTAAGAGAGAAAGAGAGAACATCTAAGAAAAGTGTTGAGAGGGAAATTCCACAGCTATAATTCGAGTGGTTGCGCATGCTCGTGATTGGGCCTATTACCGTTCTAATTATAGGCAAATCATGCTTATTTATCGGTAATGAGCCTGATGGTAAGGGAAAGCCCAGTCCTCGCGCATATCATCCCTCTACGGTAGCTGAAAAGTTAGTTTGAAAAGAACGACAAGAGTTGATCGGGAGAGTTAGTGTCGAACAGTCACCGATTCAGAAGTCAGAAGTAACGGAGCCGTCGACCGGATCGCAATGACGAAGATAAGAGCATCTGCAGTAGTACCGAGTGTAGCGAGGGTAACGAGTAAGAGTGTATTGCGTGTGTGGAGTTTGTATTCTATGCAGCTTGGGTCGAGGTTGTTGGTGGATTTTAGGGTCGTGTTTCGAGAAGTCGAGGTTCTGTTAATCTAGGTTCGAGGTAGTAACATCTGCGGTCTGAGAGGTTCAAGAGGTTGAAGTGAGTCAGTAGTGTCTATGTATCAAATACTCAGTTATTGGACATTTTATAGTGTTATTGACAAGTGTATAAGCCTTGTGTGTATCTTATAGTTTACTTTCAGCTTGATCGAAGCAGATTCTAAGACTCTCGGGGTTGGTATTGTTGTGTCGGAGTTGTCAGGCCGAGTTGTTAGCCCGTTATTATGTCGTGACATTTTTCTGCTTGAACAAACTTTCAAAATTATAATTTATATTTTTGAAATTAGATAAAGTCTTTTGTAAAATCTGAAAATTAGTTTAGGAAAAGCGAAATTATTTCTACTCGTGTATGTAAATATAAGTCTCAGGTGCCACAGATAAGAAGATATCGTGTGACGCCTGCAGACTTAGAGTCAGCAGGTCAGCAGAGGTGAATAAGAAATTTCTCACGGGTGGTTTGGCCAATCGAAAGACAATATCCTATTCAAACTGGTCAATCACGTCAGTCATAGATTAGGAGACACAGCGGTGAGCAGCTTCACTCAAAAAATGCGAAAGTCCCAGTTAACCTACGAACGAAGGAACGCATCCAACTAAATCGAGGAATCCGGTTGAATTAGTTAGAAAATTTACAAGTCATTTTTTGATTGATCATGTGTTAAATTTTGTATGGTCTTGTACTTTTATAAGTTTGTGTAGATTCATAATAGGAACAATTTTGGATTTTTGGTAAAGGAACATTTCAGCGTAAGTTGTAAGTTAAAAATTGTAATTAGCCGCAAACTTTTAAGTCGGGAATGTAAGTTCGTTTTTTGTACGTTTTTTTAGAAAAAGAAAAAATTGTAATTATTTTTTTTGCGCGTACGTCAATAAAGGAAGTTCATTTTTTGTATGTTTTTTTTTTAAAGAAAATTGTAATCTTTTTTTTGTGCACTTCAATAAAGAGAGTGCAGTTTCTATTTTTTCCCCTTTTTTTATTTGAAGCAAATAAATTGAATATATATATTTTTTTGCATGCATGAAAATTTTATTTATTTATTTGTTTGTTTAGAATATTTTCTTGGTCACAAATAATAAATTCCGATTTGTATTTAATGAAATTTTATATTTGTATTTTATGTGATATCGCTCGATAACTCGTGTCGGCTCGCCCTCGCGGAATTTCGGGGAGGAGTTTTTATTTTTATTTTTTGTATTGACGATCTATCCACGGGCAGGCTTTGTAATTGTCCAGCTACAGTTTTGTTTGTTTTTGTTCTTAGGCCATCGAGGATAATAATTTTGAAAATTTGTTCGATCTTCAAGGAAGTGTTTACCTCGGAATGCACACTACATTCGACTTCAAGCTTCGAACCTTAATATCCTAACCGCTCGGTGAGTTCTGCTGCCATTGACGACATTGTGTATAATAATCCAATAAAAACACGTCAAGTAGTTCTTGCGTTGTTATTCCGAATGCCTAAGCCCGCGCTTAAGTCACGCCTATCCGTGACCTAAGTAGCCCATCATTGCACCGCGTTTATCACACTTGCTGCGCTCGTGCGCTAACCTCGCGGTGCAATAATGGCCTGCTCGGTCACGGATATGCGTGACGGCGGGCTTAGGTAGGCCGTGCTATAAAATTCTATATGATACTCGTGTCTTAAGTAACCCATTATTGCATGGCGTTATCGTCCTGGCTGTCCTCGGGCGCTAGTCTTACGCCGTGCAATAATGGGTTACTTAAGGCACATGTATCGTAATGTACTAATATACGACGCATAAATAAGTATATATATATATATGGGCAGTTCTCTGGTGAATCGAGAGGTCAAAAATTTTTTTTCTTTTAAAATCACCTAAATCG
>JAWWEQ010013181.1:0-38709 GCA_035583055.1 Torymus tubicola | reverse complement strand
GTTGCCATTTTATAGCCAGTACCAGTAAAAATGGTCATTTATTAGCTAAAAAATGGATTCGATTTCCACCAGGGTTGCTTTTAACACAAACGTTATTCACGTGTAGTATTTAAAAGAATTATTCATTAATTGCGTAGAATTTTTTTCTCTGTGAAATACACCGTAAGCAATACTTAAAGTGAACTAATTCTGTTCAGAGAAGTGGTCGTGCCTAAAAAGACATTACTGGATTCAGTTTCAAAATGTCATCTATTTTTTAAGGCTTATATTTTCTTTGATATTCAATAACTAGAAAAAGAATCATTATTTAGCGAAAAAATAGGATGATCATAATTATTCGTAAATATACTTCATAAAAGGTATAAATTCAGTTGAGGGAGGCCACATGCCAATGAATCGGCAGCGATTTTTTCTTTATCTTTTTTTTTGTTTTTATTAAAACGAATTTTGCAATAGAGGTTTTATTAAAAAGTAAACGTTCTTTATTATACGGTACATAACAAATACATCTAAAGAGTATTCAATAACAAACGGGAGTAAACAATTTTTCGTACGCAAATACGAAGGTGTCGTCATCCCTCAGCCGAATCACATCTTAATTTTCTCCTCCGTCGCACATATTCTTCTTTATTAAAGTATCTCGTATACATGATATAAGTGCCGCGATCTATATTTATTATACTATATACACATTTTTTGGTGACAGCGGTTGTAGAACCGCTTGATTAATAAATAAAAAAACTACTTTACAACACGCATCTCCCTTTTCTCTCATCATCATCATCATACCAATTGCACAATACAATCAAAGATCATAGAAAGAACAAAAAAAATTACTCGAGAGGATATAAAAGAAACAGTTCTGGGAGTACAGAAGAACTCGCCAAGAAGAAGAAGAAGAAGAAGTAAGTACATCTCCTGATTAAATAACTTCTCGCTTTTATCTACGTCGCTCGCCTTTCTTATGGTGCCAATGCTTGGCGTCCTCGTGGCCGCCCTTCTTGCCATGTTTGTCCTCGTGGTGATGATGATGCTCGTGACCTTCGTGCTCGTCGTGACCTTTCTTCTCGTGATGATGGTGGCCCTTGTCATGTTTGCCCTTCTCGCCGTGTTTCTTTTCGTGGTGACCCTCGTGGTGGTGGCCCTTCTTATGGTGGCCGCCCTTCTTGTGATGGTGCTCCTCGTGGTGGCCACCGTCTTTCTCATGTTCGCCACCCTCGTGGAATTCATCGAAGAACTCGGTTTTCTTCTCGTACTCGTCCTACGCACAAAAATTATTTTCAGTGCAGGAAGATAGTTTTACTATAGGCATTTATTTACTTTTTTTCTGGCCATTTCGACAAATTTATAATAAATTATGTGCAAATTTTCTTTTAAAACAGTGATTTATAAAATCTAGCATCACCATATAAGACTGTATTCATTAATTGATGTATGATTCTATTGGTTGGTTTGTAGAGAATAGCAACCAACATCTAATAACTTTGAATTTTCATTATTGGAGTTTTAAATTTGAATATTTAAAACTAAATAATTTAAATAATATAAGAAAATTGTATTATTTTATTTGTTATCTAATTTTAATTGATAAATTTTACAATCATTATTCAAATTAAAAATAACTAAACTCAAACTAAGAAAAGAAAAAAAAATCGTAATAATAATACGTCAATGCAAATTTTTCTTTTAGATTAATTTGATAACATATAAACAATATATCAGTTATTTCGACATTTTCCTATGACCTACTTATTCTTTAAAATAAAAGTTTTATGCGATATCCTAAAGATTTAATTCACGTACTTTCTTATGGATTACATGCGCTCCATGAGTACTATGACCCTTTTTGTGATCTCCCTTCTCACTGAAGGCCGCTTTCTTCTCGCCCTCCTCTCCTTTTTCGCGCTCCTCGTGATACCCGGCCTCGTCGTGATGCTTCTTGTGATCACCTTTTTTGTCATCGTAATGGTGTTCGTGTCCCTCTTTGTCATGGTGGCCTTTTTTACCTTCGTCGTGCTCGTGGAACTCTTTGTAGCCCTTTAAAAAATTACATGATATATAAAACCATTTTTCGTTCATTTTATTCTTTAATTTAATCACAATATTCAAGATTATAGTTAAAATATCAAAGCAGACTTATTAAGATAAAAATATACCTTATCGCCCTTTTCGCCATGCTCTTCGTGTTCGCCCTCATGATGCTCTGCGGCGCCAGCTTCCTCGTGATGCTCGCTATGTTTTTTAGGTTTGTGATGTTCCTTGTGATGATGATTAGCTTCTTCTACTAGATCCTCCGCGTCGCCGCGTAACCGTTGCGGATGTTCAGCTACCTCAAGTTGCACGTTCTGACCTCTCGCTTGATCATAATCGGGTTCATCTGGATACTGAACTCGGTTCTGATCATAGTCGGTTTCTACTCTTTTCAAAGCACCTCGTTGGAGGACTGGATAAGTTTTTATCGGTTTTGTGTTAAATTGCGGTTGATCGCCGTCGTCCTCATTAACTTGGTACGCTCGATTGTTGTGGATAATGGTTTTTATGGGTTTTCCTCCGTCGGCTGGTTCTTCGATACGCTCGATGTGACTGTAGCTATATCCATGGTTGTCATCGTCGTTATCATCATTATCATCATTATCGTTGTTATTATTCCTGACGTTCTCTTTGTAATCGTCATTGGAATCTTCTTCATTATTTTCTTGTTTGTTTGACTCAAATTGCGCTGGTCCACGGTTTGTTCGACTATCTGGATACCTTGCAACGTAAGTTGGTTTAGCAACAGTTGGGTAACCTTGCTCTATTGGAACAGTTGGTGGAATTGCATCATCCTCGTACAGATTTTGACGATAAGATTTTTGTCTCGGTGATGCACTTGACTGGACAACTATTCTATTTTGCAGAACAGGAGTAGTGATAGGGGATTCCGTTTCTTGTGTGGGTACGCTCTGACGAAGATTGCTACGTCTCGGTGGGTTGGACTGATACGTAAACCCTTGTCCTTGTCTAGCTGGAACTGTTGAATAAGTCAATGGTTGTTCTTCTCTAGCTGCTGCAGTTGGGTACGTTTGCTCTTGTCTTGGAATCGTAGCATATGTCCTTCTAGCTGGAACCGTAGGATTAGCTAATCCTTGATCAGGCCTAGCTGGAACAGTTCCGTATGGAAGTGACTGTTGCTCTTCTCTTACCGGAACAGTCGAACGAAGTAACGACTGTTCTCGTCTTGCAGGAACTGTTGTTCTCACATTTCCTTGTTCCTGTAATGTGTTTGGACGTACAAATTCTTGTTCCTGTCTCGATGGAATATTTGACCGAACATTTGTTTGTTCTTGTCTCCTTGGAATTTTGTACACTACCGGTTCCTCTTCCTTCACAGGAATAGTTTTCCGTGTACCAGGAAGACTAGCAAGAGCTTCTGTTTCTTCCACTGACGCGCTATGGCGGAATGAATTACGTCTCGATGGGGTCCTCTGGTATGTAGCTGTTGGTTCCTCTCTTACCGGTAACGTTGAGTATGGAAAAGTTTGCTCCTGTTTTACAGGGACCGTTGAATAAATCTGTTCTTGTCTTGTTGGTACAGTCGTTCTAACATTGTGTCTCAGAGGAACAGTCGTCTGGCCAACCGTCGTATCTAACGGCACGGTAGGTTTAGCCAGGTTATGCTTTACCGGATTCGTGGGGAAATGGTAAATCTGCTCAGCTGACGTTGGTTTAATGATATTCTGCTTCGCCGCAGCATATTTTGTCGGGTAAACAGGTACGTAAGGTGTTGGATTCGGATCAGCGGACAACGCAAAGGGCCTTGGAATCCTGTCATTCGTCACTGAACTCGTTCTCTGCTGCGGTTGCTGCTGTAATTGCACCTGCGGCTGCTGATAATTATAGCTTGGCTCTTGCGTGGGTTGTACTCTTTGAGGCTTACGCCGTTTTTTCTTTACAGTCGGAGTCGCCACGCTTGCCTCAGTGCTCGTCGTTGGCTTTACAAAACCACCTCTGTGACGATCTAGCGCATTATTCTTGGACTTCAATGGAACACGCTGCTGGTAATTATCCGCGTTGCTGCCAAAATTGGCCTCCGTTAAAGGAGGGTAGAGAGGCAAAGGTGGTTCTGGGCTATTTCGCGAAAAAGATCGGGGTGTGGCTGGCGTAACAGCGCGTCGCTGCTGGTGTGTTTCGGGCGCTGGTTGGTAAGCGTGACGAAGTGATGATGCTTCCTCGACTAATTTGGCCGGTGCGCTAGCCACTGTGGAGGCGTCCTTTTCGGGTTTCGGCTGCTTAGCTGCTACTGACGCAGCTGCTGCCTGCGCCCGCGGTTGTTTGCGTGGAACTTCGTAATATTTTTTTTCAGGAGGTATCTGTGTAGTGGTTGTAGTGGTGGTCGATGAGGATGCTACACGGAACGGTTGCGGGGTTTTGGCTAAGTTTCAAAGGCGAAAGTAATTAGTATCTTTGTTAAAGTTTCTTCGTTAAGGGCTTGAATAGATTAAAAAGAAAAAACTGATCTTGAATATATTACAAAAAATACATAATGTTTATTTGAAAAATTAATTTTTCTAAAGTAATCGTAATTTTAATATTTGAAGAATGTGAAAGTAGTTTTTACTGCAGCTTTCTTAAAAATATTATTAAGCTTCAGTTGAAATATAGATAAACGAAGTAATGAAAAAATAGAAAACTATTTTATCGGTATAATACATTTTTAAATTAGTATAACTGATAAAATAATTTCGTAAAGTAAAATGTTTTACTAAAAGCATTATAATTATTTTGCAGTGTATTTCTTACCAAGTTTTATATTACTTTTTTGAATCTCTGTTTCATTCGTTTTTACGCCAGTCTTTTGTGGATCGTAAGACATAACTGACAATGCTTGTTGAAGATTCTCAGCATCCTGAAGAATGTTGAAGTCTTCTGCTGAGAAAACATATGGATTCACCGGAAATATCGTTGTGACTTCTAAAGTTTGATTAGAAGCTTTTGTCTCCTTTTCTCGGTACTTGGCATTGAACTTTTTTAATTGGAGACTAGGTGCTTTTCCGGAACACAGTGCAACCTGTTGAATTTATTTTGCTTGTAATTATCATGAGTTAGAATTTTCTTTTTTCTTGGTTATTTCAGTAAGAAGTATTACATTACAAACTGTGATTTGCTTATTTGTTCTTATGACCGAAGTACGGAAGTGAAAATCAAATTTATCACAAAATGATGATTACTATTGCGGAAGTATGATTCCAACAAAAATTAAGTGCAATATGAAATTAAAAGGTTCAATTATTAAAAAAGATTTTATTAATCAAAAACAATAAAACGTTAACAATCATAATTAAATAGTATTCTCAACATTTTTTTACTAACATCATTTTAATTATTAGCTGTTAATATCATCTGATATATAATTGTAATTGTAACATACGAAAATAAAACAAAAACCTTATTTTCATTTTTCATAGAAATTAATAAATAAAAATGTATATAAAAAATCAATAAAGTTAAGTATAGGATTTCTTCTGAATTCAACCCGTTTGAATTTAGAAACATCCAATCAATAATATTTTTTGGCACTACGTATACGAATAGGAAAATCATCTCATCACTTATGTATCACTAAAATCATCACTTCGTATCCTTATATCACAAATGAACGTATCCCAGTCCCAAATAAACAAATCACGCACTATCACTTTTGTTTAAAAACTCTTCACGTCGAAAAGAAAAACCCACTCTCGTACCATGTGTACCAGAAGCACGATAATCGCGACAGCTTTCTGCCCTGGCATCCTTACTCCTCTATTCCCCGTCGTCGTCGTCATCATCATCATCACCTCGCATCGACCGCCGTCGAACTGAACAGCTCCGTCGTTATGGCGCGGCAATTATATCACCTCCTTCTCATAGAACATAGTCCTCTCTCGGTTAGAATTCGCCCCCGCCCAATGATATGACAATTTCACAGCCCAACGTCCGTCGTCCCCAGCGATTTATGCTCGCGTCTCACTCTCGACAGGCTTCCTCCTTTCTCTGTTCGCGTTGGTTGCACAAGACTACAGCGACGACGACAACGATGGTATGGTACAGTGGTAGGGTGCGGAGAGCCTCGGGATTTCAAGGATCGGAAATCGCCGTGACGGTCTGTCACGTTGTCTTTTTTCTTTCTCTCTCTCTCTCTCTCTCTCTCTCTCTCTCTCGGTAAGAAGAGTGGGAGCACGCGGCGTTAATTAAGAGCTCCGATAAATTATGTCATTATTACAGTAGCTGGGCATACAGTGGCTTGGTCGTGCGCACGATCCGCTGCTGATTGGCCCCGGGATTTTGACACCTCGCCGCGGAGTCGCGTTGTTAATTGCTTATCTTTGGCAAGTTTTTTTTTCTCTCGGTCGTTTACGAGAAGGCATTTTATTAGTGGCAAAAGTTGGGTAATGAAGGTGGTGAAAAAAAATGTTCATACAATTAAGCGGACTTATCATGAACAGTTACGAAATGGACGATCCGTCAATGACTTCGGAAGTTGAAGATTTTATTGCAGTATGCGTTTTTTGATTATCAGGCCATAAATCTTGTGGGAAAGCTTAGCTCGAAGCGTATCGATTATTATTTTGTGGTATTGTTATAAATATAGCGTTATATCAAAGAATTTTCACGAGGTTTGTGTTTTTTTTTAAGCGTTGCATGCGACGCTGCTAGCCGCTTACTAATGACCGACTTTTAAAATAATCGATATCTAATCCCATGGGCGCATTGTCCTTGATAAAGTTATACAGCGTATAATTAAGATTAGCAATCGATTGGTTTTCTCATTTCTTAACTATTGCGAAATTTGAATTCACCTTACCGGTTCTTGTGAGGGAAATTATTGCAGTGCAAGGTATTTGAAAAGACTGTTCAGTAAAGACAAAGTCATTTCGGTTTCGACACGTTACGATTCGTACAATTAAAAGTTAGATAGTGTTTTCGAGCATAAAAATATTTTCTTGTCTTACTTAAAAGCGTCTATAGATACAATTATTTTTAAATTTGGTTCATTTTTTTTTCAATTTTAAAATCGTTTTGTGGAAAATGTTTTTTGTTAATTTTGCAACTTTCATCGTGCAATTCGTCTTCTGCGTTATCTTATTTACTAATTTTAACCATTGTTTTTTTTATGTTGTTCTGGCTCTATCGCCTACAACAGCAGTAAAACTTTCTTGTTTCGCGAATCCTGCATTTCTTATTTGTATAATCTACGACAGACTTCAAAATCTTATCTGCATACCCACTCTTCTTTCCTACCTGAATTACATTCGTTGTTTTTCCAATAGTTTCATATACATATGTTTTATAATACTTCGAAGAACTTTACTTTTCAATTCTATTTTTAAGCAATACATTGCGATATATACAACTTTTCGTAATTTCTTTAGGTATCGAAGCATTTGCATTGAGTTTGATCTATTATTCTAGTTTTTTTTTTAATAAAAATATAATTTTTAATTCTGCTACTGTTAACGTTTTATAAATTATTCAGTATTCATAATTTAAATAAGAAACGATGAACTCAAACATTTAACTTTTACATTATAAATATAAGCAGTTTATGTAAATCGTTGTTTACTATTATATGGTATAATTATGATAGATAAGACGAGGTACTACAAGGTATACAAAATTATAATGCAACCCTTTAAGTGTTATATGTGTTTATTTACTATATAACATTATTTTTTTAGATTAACATTAATTTTACATAAACTTATTTTTAGTAAATAACAAAAAGAACAAATACAAATAATAAGGAAAAACGCCAACTACGTACATCTTCACTTTAACTCCATTATTATATTCAACATACAAATTTTTTATTTACTACGATACATATATCAAAATTATACAACAATTAGAAAAGCATACATTGTTCAAAACAGCATCAGCCTCCTCCATACCCATAACTTCTCTATACCTCAACGGAGCTCATAAAAGTGCAAACATTACAAGTCGCGTTGGCGCGTCGGATGAGCAAACAGGTTCACGGAAAAAAAGTCGTATGCGCCGGCGTCAATGGTGTTTCCTTTATACACACCATTCCAGAAGGAAGCGATTCACTATGCGAGTATTTAAAAAAAAAAATCTATACCTACTGCTTCTCAAAAGACAAAAGGATCTACGGGACCGCGCGCACACGAGGATTGAAAGAAAAAAAAATCAACGTCAGCAGCACCAGCAGCCGGCGGTAAGAGACGTAACAGAGTGTGACCAATTTCACGCCGACTGTTTTCACTTTCCTGCGCGCGCGCTAACAAAGAAAGAACGATAGCGATCGTTGAGACGGGATTCACGATGGAATCGGCGCGTATATACGCCTGCCTGTCTCTTTCGTCCCTCTATCTATCTATCATGTTCACGCGACGAGAGAGAATTTCAAGATGTAAGTCTGTATATATATAGAGAGAGAGATACGTACTATATACAACCGCGACGAAACCAGGGAGAATGCGTTATACCGGTCTATCAGTCAAATTTCTTCAGTTCGATTACCAAGAAAGAGAACGAGAGAGAGAAAGAGAAAGAGAGAGAGAGAGAGAGAGAGAGAGAGAGAGAGGTGTAGTATGATGCTATTGAGCAATATCGGAAAGTTTGCAGTTATTACAAAAACGGAAGAACGCGTGCGATTGCGGGTTACCAGAGAAACGATACCATTTTTTTCTGGCAATCGATCTTCAATATATATAAGCATTATGTATTGATCTGCCATGGTTTTCTGCGGCCGTTGCTCGTTTTACGTAAAAGCTATAATTGCAATTCGATAAGATATGCATACATTTCGATCGATCTATATATTTATTTACATGTTTTTCATATATATATACCTATAACATATAATAAAAACGCAAGAGTTATACATTCTCGCGCGTGTATATATATAAAGAGAGAACTAATAAATATAACGATATATATCCGTGACAATCTGGAGAGCGGAAAGAGATCGTAAATCATATATAAAAAAACTCGTCGGTATATAAGTGAACGAAATAATAAACATCTTTTCTCTCGCAACTATTAGTCTTTCTTGTATATATTATACGTATAAAGTTCGCGAGGTTAATGCTCGCCCGACCATTTTTTGCCATGGGAGTGATGACCCTTGTCGCCATGGTCCTCGTGGTGATCGTGGTGTTCCTCATGATGTTCTTTCTCGTCGTGTCCCTTATGTTTGTGGTGGTGGTGGCCGTGGTCGTGTTCCTCGTCTTTACCTTTCTTCTCCTGTAATTCCCATTATCGTGTGTATATTATACAACGTCGTAGTATATACTAATTATATATCGTACAGCCGTCTTACGATCTCAACTATAATCATTATTATTATTATTAGCGACGTCACCTTGTGCTCCTCTTCTTTATCGTGTCCCGACTTATGATGACCGCCCTTGTGACCCTCATGATGATGATGATGACCGGCGTGCTTCTCCTGCTCGTCGTCCTCGTGAAACTCGTCGTAGAAGTCGTGCTTCTTCTCGTACTCGTCCTATATCGACATTTGCATACGAATTATTATGTACATACGCACAGACAGACAGACACATCGTGTTACTATATATATATACCTTTTTAAAGACATTATGCTCGCCCTTGGTACTATGGCCCTTATCGTGTTTAGCATCCTCCGCGAATTTCGCCGACTTTTCTGCCTCCTCGCCCTTATGATGCTCACGGTAATGATCGGCGGCCTCGTGTTTCTCACCCCCATGGTCCTTCTTCTCTTCGAAATGATGCTTGTGCCCGTGCTTATCCACCTTTTCATTGCCCGCCTCATCCTCTTCGTGGTAGCTCTTGTAGCCCTGACGAAAGAAAAAGGGGAGGGGGGTAGTGGTAGGGGAGAAGAGGAGTTTTTTAATTTTGAATATTAAAAGCTTCGCAGTGCATATAATCAAGGACCCGTGAATGGATACACGGGTTTTTGGTATAATATACGTGTGCTGCTTTGTGTATAAGGAAATGTATTTTTAATTTAATATTTAATTTAATTTTTACGTTTAATTATACATATACGATGGGTGAATGATTTTTAATTTATTGGATTTAATTTTCATGCGGAACTGATGATGTAACATTTAATACAATTCAGCTGCTGTTCGGATAATATATATATATATATATGTGTGAATGTGAAGCATCTCACTCAACTGGTATATCTTTTTCGTGAATTTCAATATATGGAAACCTATATGATTTTAAAAATCTTTTTAAAACAAAAATTATATGACGTCAATAACTCATTCGATAAAAATCATATAAGTATAATACACGAAATAAAAAAATCGAACGCAGTACCACCTTTAACTCTTCCTTCAAACATTTCATTCAAACCTTCGTCAAGTATAGCAATATATACCAATCGAGAACTTACCAGTGCGCGTATATATACATACACTATACATATAATTATTCCACGCCCACTCAACCACGCACTCACTTCGTCTAATCATTTCAGCAAAGTGTACAAGCGAAATTAATACCTCCTCACGACCCCATTAACCCGCACCTCGAGTTCACTCCACTATTTGAAAAATTTCCCTCAACCGTATACTTAATTATAACCGCTCGCTAGCGACTTAACTAATTAAATATATTGCACACAAACACACACAGAGACACAAGCTTAGCCACTTACGAAGAAATTAAAAAATTACTAAACTTTTATATCACCGCGCGAGGTGTCTCCAGACAATAGTCCCACGCGACTAACACGCGATCGTGTACATATATAGGTATACACATGGGACATTCGACCGGCTACACAGCATATGGGGCGCGATTTCTTCACATACACGCAGTCTGTTGCGCGTAGATAAGCAGGAGCTACATAACAGTGTACTTCGCGGTCTCCGATAGTTCGCGCGCGGTAAGAAAAGTGCGGGTGCGTAATATATATAATGGGGGTTTGGGGTCCATATACGGTCTCTATGTGAGTAAGAAGTAGTGTGTGTATATAATCAACATTGCGTAGTATGCGTGTGTGTGTGCAGGTAAAAAAGGTAAGGTGTAATATATATAATACGTAAACAATGTGACGCGTCGATCGATAAATATATATATATATATATATATAAGATAGCTTAAGCTAACCAATTTCAAAGCTATAACGTTGGGCAGTTAAAAAAATTATATTATCAACGCAACGTTATCGAGTACGTATATATAATACATGTATTGTGTACATATATCTACCTTATGACCCTCGTGGCCGTCCTTTTCGTGATGCTCCTCGTGTGCCGTGGCAGCGCCGCTCTCCTCCTGATCCTCGTCATGGTGCTCGTGATGCTTGTCTGCGAAATGTGAGCAGTGATGTATTTTATGTACGCCATCGTCGAAGATTAATAAAAAAAAAAGAAAGAGAGAGAGAGAGAGAGAGGGGTAACGTATCGGTGGTTCTTAGTCTACGCGGCGTTATTGAAAAGTTCAACGACGTCGTTACGCGATTCACGTACTTATATATGGGTTATTGGAATTTTACAAATAAGGGTTTATGTGGTTATAATAGAACGAAGAACGTAAAATAATGGTTGTTAATAAAAAATTTTTTTTTTAATTTCACAGTATTGTTTGTATATATGGTTATTAAACGTTTACAGATGAATTATGTCCCCTTAAAAATAGTTAATTCCTTTATAGTATAGTGTAATATTGATTTGAACGTCGAGAATAGATGTTTTTAATATTTCTAATTGTTTTTCCACTACCAACCGCCTACAGTACTATGTACCGAAGTAATTCGTTAAATTGCCGGCCAATCAGCTTAGAAACTCCGGAACGAAAATAGAAAAAGTTTCCGAGAAAAGTTCAGATGGAGAAATTAAATAGTATATACATTCGCCCTCAACATTGTACAAAATTAAAAACTGTTCCTCCCTCTATATTAAAAGCTACAGCGTTTCGTGTAATTCTTATATATAGAAAACCTCTAAAACTTTTGTGAAAAAGAATAAACCATAAATTAAGCGTATATATATTATAAGGAAAAACTCAGCTATACACACCCTCGTGTTTCGTATCGGATGTCTCCTGGTCGTCCAGTCTGTATCTAAACTTGAGCGGTTTACTGTAAAACTTTCTCACTCCTGTGCATTCTTCTAACAGCAGTATTGCCGTTACCAATAGCACCACGACGCGACGCGCCATCGTTATATACACACACACACTTCACTTATCAAACACACATACCCATGCACGCAGTTAAGTTAATCAATGTATAAAAAATATATAGGGACGTGAAAGTGAACGATTATACGAGAAGAGCTGACGACTGAGGAAGCCAAGGAACGACTGAGCTAGCAACAGATCATCCGTCCTGGTATTATAGGTCGCGGAAGATCCGTCGTCCCGGCTGATTTCATTTGGGATGCAGCTTTTTGTCCGAGTGTAGAAAAATATAGCTCGTCGGTGGCTGGACGATGACACGCTGTTCTGCTGATGCGCTACGTTTTTGCAGTATATAGTCATCGCGTGCTATACATAAGAATGACCGAGCGAACCTGCTGATGGCTACCAGTTGACGATCGTTATATTGTTGTATTATGTTGTTTAGTTAGCTGTGTGTATAGTGTAGTTGCTGTGATCGGGTGAAATTGCTGATGATCGATGAGCCAGGGTTTCGATTCACGGGTGATTAAAAAATTTATTGATGATTTATATACGTATGTATAGGTATTTTTTTTTTGAGGTTCTTCTTTTTATGAGCTGTAAATTTGTGAATGGGGAAAGTAGTAAATTCGATAACGACTGTGTATTGGTGATATGATGGCACATTGTTGAGACGTTAACGTCTAATATCACGAAGCTCGTACAGGTGTTATATGATCATCTCGGGTTTCATGCTCGTCTATTATGTAACTGTCAAAACAATTTTAATTTTAATTTTAACTTGTAAGGTTTCTAAATTTTATATTAAATAAAATATTCCAAGAAATAATCCAATCCAATTAAAGAAAAAAATATTCCGAGCGATTGTATCGATATAAAAAATATCTACATGAAATATAATGAAAAAGTTCTGGAAGCAAAACTTTATCGACGTAAATGAAAACAAAAATATTTGCGTTAAAAGTTACATTTAAAATTAATATTAATATAAAAATTTATAAAAGTGCTCTATGAAAATACTCGTTTAATAATTTTTATCGAGAGATCGACAGAATTAATAGAATTTTCAGTTAGTTAATTTATTCTAAATATTCGATAGCAGTGCACATCTCCTTTCTGTCTGGCGCTCGTGACTGAACCTCCATTTTTGTGGCCGTATATATACATGATACCTTTAGCTCGATTTCTCACTCTTCGTAGCTCGTACTTATGGTCCATTGCTGCCCGAATTTCACGACCGTTCTACCCCCTCGTACGAACAGTGCTAAAAGTCTTCTTTTCTGAATATTTGTGTACTGTGAACATTAACCCCGTCATAAAAAATCTGCGTTGAGTGTACCCTATATTCAAACGCGCTCCAATATTTTTATAAAACTTGTTATGAATAAGTAGAGTAAGCTTGCCTCAGCTTTTTCTTTGTTTTGGGCATTTTTTTACACTGACGCAAAATGTTATTATTTTCATTTATTTCAGCTTGATCCAAATTTTCATTTTTTTTTTAATACATATAATTGAATAAAAGATTTTAACTAATGGAATATCCCATACTATAATTTATATTGCCTTTAATAAGTTTATAAAAGATATTGTCACAATAATTTTTGTAAAATAATATTAATTCTAATAATTAACAAACCAAATCATTAAATAATCTTTGGCAAAGTCATGTGCCAATGAACTGGCAGCGGTTTTTTAATTTTAAATGACAAAAATTTAGATATATCTCATTAACCACAAGAGCAATATTCAGTAACCCAACCGAAAGTGCTTGTGTAACATTTTGATAAATAGAGTAAATTTCTCTCTCTATCAATCTCACTCACTTTACCCGCACGTAATGGATGATTCAACAGTGAAAATCGTCGTTATTATAACCTCCGGACTCAGTTATATAAATATTTCTCTCCCCTTTTCGCACACAAAAAAAACAACGAATGACACCTATTATATACTTGAAAAGAGAAAGAATTTGTCATAATAGCAGTCAGCGCGACTCGAAAGCGTAATTACATTATAACATTTGCTCGCTTACGTTCCTATTTTTTCAACTAAGCATTCGGAAATTTAGATTCAGCAGCCCAAAATAGACCTGAAAAAACTTGAGTGCAGATCGTGGCACTAAAGTCATAGTCATGAAAAGTATTGTGGGATGTTTAAACTACTTTTTATGCTTCTACAACTTCTCAACGTCTTGTACCTACTTTGCGCAGTATATGCAATCGATTACTCGCAAATACTTTACAATGGTAGGATTATACTTTGAACGGACGACAGATTTCAAGGGTAATAGTATCACTATCAGAGTTATGTATAAGTTACTAATGGGCGTTCTAATTGTAAGTGTGCAATCGATAATGGCTTTTATAGGTACACGTTGATAAGAGTTTATCGAATTTGCTCTCTGAGAAAAATTGGATGTATGATACGATGAGAGAATACACGTCAAAGTACTTTCCGCGTGTGTGACATTTTCATTAAGGTGTACAAAGCCAGCGAAGATGAGTCTATTTTTTGCTTAGTATCCTAATGAACGTGTCACGCGTTTCAGCTCAGACGTATCCAACGTGTCTCTATACATATATACATGTGTATATGCGCGCAGTACATATGTATTTCATTTATCGCACACTACTGCATGCTTGAAAGCAGAATACCTTCAAAGCTCAGCACGACTATACGACGCGAAACTGTATAAGGCTTGAAAGGAAGGGTCAATGTTGTTGTTTACGGAAACGATGTAATATTTTGACATGCAGCTGACTTTTTCTCAATGCCATTACAATCCTATCATCTCTCTTCAATTACATTGTTGCAGTCAATAGATTTTGACAACGAGAGAGAGAGAGAGGTTCGCGATGGTATTGAGAATTGGTGCAGTACTGGGGGTAGACCGTTACTTCACTTGCTATGCTGTCAAGCGCTAATTATACAATAAGGTCGAAGATTGTAGAGATTGAGTATAAATTGGATGACTATAATTGTAAGTATAGTATGGACATGTTTGTAAACATCAGTCGTGCATATTTTCTATAGCTTAGTGCAACGCTCGGAGCGTTGTATGTAAAGTTGCATATACTACTTTCTTATTTAAATTATTTGAGAAAATGTTTCATGAGCATTTTCTTACTAATTTAAATAAGTAATCCAAGCACAGCCCACGCTATATAAAATAATTTTAAAACTAAAATTTCCTCGCAACCTCGTCCACGACAAAAATCTAGATTAGGATGACGCTATAACTATTACACCGAAGCTTCAAACTATAAAAAACGTTATTTTCCTTTACACAAACACCTGCGCGTGTATGTGTGTGTGTGTGTGTGTGTGTGTATATATCGCCTAACAATCATAACGACATCCGCGCGCGTCATCATCCTCCCTTACGACTTCTGTTGCAACCTACTACCAAAACAAAAATAACTTTTCATAAATTCATCATCCCTCTTTCCTAAGTGCTTTAAACCTCCCCACTGACAACCGAAGCCATAATTCTTACTTATACACTACTCATAAAATGCACTGCAACACCGCGAAGTATAATAGTTGCACTCATCTCACGTGCCCACGTTGCAACGTGCCACACACGTACACTTTCTTCACTCTTTTTTCTAATTCCTCGGTTTCTGCATGCCTCTCTCTCTCTCTCTCTCTCTATATATATATATATATATGTGTGTGTGTGTGTGTGTGTGTGTGACTTACAAGCAAAAGAGAGATGAACGTCCGGGCGAAGCTCACGTGTCGTCGTCGTTGTCGTCGTCGTGGCTGACTAACGAGATCTGCGGGGCTAAGCAAATTAACGCACACATTGCTAAAGAGAAAATTACAAGGGCGACACTCTTTTTCACTTACTATAGCGTATATATACACACACACACACACACATACGGGCGAGGTAGTCGGAATAAACAATAGGGTCTCGGTTAAGTCGGGCTAATTCGATTGCGCCCCTGTTGGTGAACGCTTGTACATGTGTGTGTATGTGTGTGTATGTATAAATAAGTCTGAGCGAATGGTCGAAGAAGCGAGTAGGACTGACGACCGTGTGACAATATGCATCATCGTCGTTGTCGCGATCAGTGTGTTATCAGTAGCAGATAGCGCGAAGTGATAACCATTGTTAAAAATATATATCCAAAGTTTGTGCAGGACTATTTAAAATGGTGAGCGAAAAGGAATTGGAATCAGCGAAGAGCGCTGCTGGTGGTGGTGGTAGTGGTGGTGGTGGTGGTGGTGGTGGCAGATATGCTTTTCATCTACCACGGCCACTCAACATCGAGGAGAAAAAGTATCTGCTGTCCGTCGAGCGAGGCGATTTGTCCAATGTGCGCAGGATTCTACAGGCTGCCAACAAGTCGGTAGGGATTTTGTCTTATATGTCGTCGCGCGGTGTGATTGCATCGCTCATGTATACGTCATGTGTTTTGCCAAATATACCTTGAAAATTGATTAAACGCGCGTATATTTGTGTATATGTAGAAGTGTGTCGGTGTGGTGTATACGGTATGTAAGGCTTCCGTATTACAGATTGGGACAAACCGTTAACGTGTATAGGGGACGCGTATATAAACGTACACACGCGCTGTCTTGTTGCTATTTTTCCATTTTGCTTCGTGAGATTTCAAGAAAATCCTCGAATGGGAAAGTATATAATGCGTCAAGGGTTTGAGAATTATGTGGATGTACTTTTTAATCATTCGGATAAATATCGAAGACATCATTTTAAAGGATATTTATAAATATGTTTTTAATAATATTAAAAATTGCTATACCGATGTACTATTTTTATTCATAACTTTTGACGGTTTAAAATTAAAATAACTAGAAAGAAGAGATTTTTTGTATCAATTATTATAACAGTACACTCCGACTTTGTTAATTTTGTACCGTACTTTGAAATAGAAATAAACGTCAAAATATTTTGAAAGGATGCTATAGAATATCAATTGCTACAACATTTTTAATTACGTAAAGGAAAATATAATTTCCTGTGTGAGGTACGGAGCTTAAAACTAAACTTAACAACTAAATTACAATTAAACGCTTAAATAGCATAACATTTGCTAATACATATGAAATAGTTCTACTCGCAACAAGTGTATAAAATTTACAAGATTATAAACATAACAAGTGTTTAAGATTCATAGTTTTATTTAATTTATAATTTTATAAAAATTGGCTTCGCGAAACACTTAGAGAAATTCAGTTAAACGCATTAATTTACGCATAATTTAGAAAAAAAATAAGATTCACTTTATTTGGCATTAACATTTAATAATTATGTCCATGTATGTAAGAAGAAATTATGAACAAGAGTAATACTTGAACTAACGAAAACAAAAAAAAAACGTGAAAGCAACACTATCACGGTTCACACTGGGAATACGGGTCCTGGATTTTGCTCAAACTTTAGAAGGCACTTATTCATAATGTATAATGAGACCCGTGTCTCAGAGTTTTTCTAGGATATAGACCTTCTATATCGATATTTAAACTATTTTTTATAACAATTATGTCTTTTAATCAATATTAAAGCTTTTTATGTTAGTTGAGGAAAATCTAGGACCCACATTCTTAGTGTGTCTCCTGTAACTTTTAATGTAGTGATTGTCACAACAATGCTAAATTCGCATACAACTTTGTAAATTTCAAATTATAATATTGGGCATGACATGTTTTAAGTAAAATAAAATTCAACATCTAAACATAGTCGTATAATACCTTCACATATCGATAAACCAGATAAACGCGCTATGGCCATTTTTATGCGATGCCCATGACTGTGCGAATCTTCTCTATATAAATCAAATATTTCATAACAATATATTAAATCAGTCGTATTACATACCAATTAAAGATTACATATTATATAAGCATTCATTATAAAATATAATAACAAATATTTGAGTTTGTATAATTGAATTTTAAATAATTCAGAATAGTAAGATCACAGCGCTGCTTCGAATTCTCGGAAGAAGTTACACGGAGCCGTTTATATAAGTATATTATATAATATTGAGCATTATTAATCGATTAAAATCATACCGCCGCGCGAAACCACTCACTCATTATGATCCCTCGATATCGTCTCTCTCACGCAATTACGGTAATCTCTCTCCTAAACCTACGTACCACCAAATAACAAAGAAAAAAAAACATAAACAAAAATACGAATAATATAACCAAATCGACGTATAATCACGTTATAGGACAAAATAATCGATGCGAATTGCGTCGACAGTCTGGGCCGTGGTGCTCTTACCCTGGCTATCGAATCAGAAAACCTGGAGATGCTTGAACTTCTTGTCGTGATGGGGGTAGAGACGCGCGACGCTCTCCTCCATGCGATCAATCAGGAATTCGTCGAGGCAGTGGAGCTCCTACTCGAACACGAGGAACTGTTACGCAACAGCGAGATCGAGGCGGCAGGTGGAAACTGTGAGTATATAATAGCTGTTACTGTTGCTATTGTTGTTGTTGTTTGCCTTTGTCGTCATTCGCATGGGAGGGGAGAAAGGGATTTTAATTGAACTGTATATATAGGCGCGACGACGATGACGGGGGTATGACGAAAACGCATAATTGGGCAAAACGTTGAGAGGGAATTGGAAAATTTTTACATTACTCAATGTTTTAGCCCGTTAATGCGGTTATGGTTTTATTGTTAATGTTTTTATATTAATTCGAGGGCACCGAAAATATATTTAATGATATATATTGCGCAGAGAATTGATGATATATGAGCTATTGTTAAAAGGTGGCCCTAATGTATAAGATATGATAGGCTTGTACGTTACTTTTAAGAAAAAAAACATTCCAAATATTGAGTATTTATATCCAATTTAATTTACTAATATATTCCGATATATTATCTGAAAGTATAACTCGATCGAGTATAATTTTGCACATACGTATGGCAATAATGATTTGTTTTCTTTTACGGGACGAGTGAAATATCAAAAATAAATATTAATAATGAAAAATTTGTGAAACCGGCCTAAAATACCCTGAAAAATGATACTCTTCAAAATAACATTAGCGCAATACTTGGTTCACGAATTTTTCCTCGTATTTTTCATTTCAGTAATTTTCTTGTAAATACATATAATAATGAAAAATTTGATTATAAAATTCGAAACGTAATAAAATTCGAGTTCATATTAAAAACGGTTAATAATTTGATATCCATTTCATTTGTCAAAATAAACGTAACTTTATGACGTGAATTTTTGTTCGTCAAGGCGTTTAATTAATTATCAGTATGCTTTTAAAATAATTATATATCCAATAAACAATCAACGCTACCATTAATGCAAAAAAAAATCATATATAATCGACAGGCGACAAGGAGGTGGTCCACAGCTGGCAAAAGGTAGACTCGTCACTGGCACGGTACCCACCCGATATGACGCCTTTGATCCTCGCAGCACAGCGTAATAATTATGAAATCCTGAAGCTGCTTCTCGATAGAGGGGCGACGCTGCCGATGCCGCACGATATCAAGTGCGGCTGCGATGACTGCGTACGCGCCGCGACAGGTATATACTATAACATGTGTATTTATTTATTTTTTTTATATAGTAAAAAAAAGGTAATTAGAATCGAGGTCTAGCTTTGCTGTGAAAGAGGGAGAGAGTTGATGCGGGATTGCGTAAACGAGAGATATAATTAGTGGAGGAGTTCGATGTGAATTCGTGTTTCTCAAGCGTTGGGACATTTCGGACTGACTTAATGAAAAATGGAATTAGAGTTGGCTCGGTGTCATGATTCAGTTGTCACGGAGAAGCGTATCATAATGGTCGGAGTGCGGGTTTTGTAATTTAACGGGAAATTCCGTTTGGATTTTATATCGAATTTCGGTTTGAGCAATAATATATTTATTTCTTTTACTTTTAGAAATTAAATTTAAGATTTATTTTGTATATAACTATGTGAATACGAGTTGTTATTAAAATGCTAATGTCTGAACCTTTTAAAGTAAATGAATGTTAGACTATCCAGAGAAATATCGTGAAAATATACGTCGAGTTTAGTTTATTCCGATTTAATAGAATTCAGTGAAGGTTAATAGAACAAATCCAGTAAACTTCGTAATCCAGTTAGGAAATTGACATGAATGGACTTTATTAAATAGCATTAGCTATAAATAGTAGGACATTGACTAAAATTGGTTCAGTTTTTATATCTGAATTTTGCCGATGAGAACATTTAGCAAGTTACATCGTATATCTATATCTATTTGTAAAAAATTTAGCAATATATAAAAAATGTATTAATTTATATGTATATAGACACTGGAAAATTTATCATTCTGCAAACTACAGAGTTCTTTTGTAAATTCTCGTTTTCAATGTATTTAAAAAAACCGCTTCCAATTCATTGGCACTTAGCTTCCTCAAACTTTATTTAATTATTCCTTTAATTAATTTTTACTTCCAATATTCAAAATTTTATACTTTATTTTCTACCAATAGACTTTGCTATATATATATATATATATATATATATATTTAATCCGTCTATTTTTTTTAAATCTATTTGTAAATTATATAACTCTAGGAGTTCAATCGTTTTAATATCGCATTTTGATGTAAATAATCATTTTACAGCAAACTTTTGTGGAAATCTATTAAAAAACTGCTCTATTTTTTATGTTTGCGAATGTTATATGATAAATATTTTTTATTTATTATTTACTACTGTACTTGATCCTGTCTTTGATACTTCAAAGAAAGGATTGATTCATTTTTTAACCTACTGTCAAACAAGGGATTTTTTTTATCGAATTTAAACCAAATGCATTTTATAGCTTCAGTTTTGAACTTTAAAGCCTGTCTTTGGATTTTTATTTAAAAATTTTTTTTTTAATAAATTATACGTAATTTAAAAACTACTATAAATCTGGCATCCTTTTCGGTGGACGTGTGTCACGACACGCGCACGATCGACGCTATACATCTGTATTCGAAAATCTCTATAACTTTTGATTTTTCAAATTCACTTTTTTTCAATTTTTTGCTGCTGTTAGTTTATCGTGCGAAACACATAAATGAGACAAAATATATCATCTTTAATTTTTACGTAGAAAACTATGCCTTACGTATCAAATAATTTATAATTATTTGCCCAAACCAAAATATAATAAGGAGTATTTAGTTGCTACACAAATGACTACAAATATCCACGTTATAATATATAAAAGATAAATCTTTTAAAAATTATTCTTGTTATTGTCCTTCAACAGAAAATCTACTTTTCATCTGTAAAAGAAAAAAATGTATACAGAACTATGTATTTTTACACACGGTTGACTGTCAAAGTTTTTTCATCAATAGGTATGCGTAATATATTATTTTACAAGAAGTGTCAAATATATAAGACTCATTAGTTCAAAGTTAGACAATGACATTTAGCGATAGATATTAATATCTTTGTTTTAATAAAAAAGAAAAAAGTTTTATTATTGGAATTCATTATTATTATTTTTTTTCGTAATGGACAGATTTGATAATTTTCAGGATAATTTTCAGGACGATTGGATAATTTTTGCTCATGTTATCGTGCGACAACGAAAACGCAAATTTTTTCAAAAATAATTTTTTTCTAAAAAAACAAATGAAGATAATCTCTTGAAATTGTGACCAAATATAGCCTCCAATTAATGCAATTAACTAATTAAAATTTCAAGTTGATATATAAAATATTTTTTGGAAAATAAATAAGTTTTCATTATTAACAAATGACAGAGTCAAGATATTTTAAATTTAAAAAAAAAAGAAGAAAATATAGGTAATTTAAATACCTTTCAAGAGAAGTTTATTATTTTATGTGATAATGACTGTAAGATATGAAAAAATCGAAAAAACTAAAAATTCAAAATCTTTTTTAGGTTATAAAACAAAAAAAAATCAATAAAAACTCAAATCCATCAGGGTACTTTTATTTTCCCGCGAGGCGAAGAGAATAAGCTTTACCCAATGAAAATCGGTTGATTCGTTTTGAAGATATGAAGAGTTGAAATACACACACACACACACACGAAAAATTATGAAAATCAAATAATATACACCTTAAAACATGTCATTGAACATTTTTTTTTTCGAAAATTTTTTTCACTGTTACAAAGCTTCCTCTATAAGGAAGCAAAAAAAATTATTAGCATGAAACAATTAAATAATTCGTTCGTGGGCGGAACATTTTTCAAATAAATAACTTCCTTTTGAATCGTAGTTGAAATGAAATTTTAATAATAACTGATTAATTTCGGTGCTTTTGTTACTTTATCCATGCTTTATGATTGCACGAACTATACTTTTTCAGTGTCCCTTTTTTTTAAAGAATTTGATATTCTCTCTCTCTCCCTCTCTCTCTCTCTCTCTCTCTGGAAAAAAGACCCCATGAGAATGTTACTTTGATCTCGTATTATACCACGCTAGTTCACACGTCATTGATCACAGCGTAGTAACTTTACCACACGTTTAATTTCTATATCTGTCGCGCAGGCGATCCTCTGAGGCTGTCGAGCACGCGTATAGCCGAGTACCAAGCCCTAGCAAGTCCAAGTTTAATAGCCCTGAGCTCACCCGATCCCCTCATGACGGCCTTCCAATTGAGCTGGGAACTCCGTGAGCTTGCCATTGCTGAACCCGAGAGCAGATCTGAGTACCTTAAGCTACGCCACCAGGTCGAAAGGTTTGTTTTAACTATCTCTATGTGTAGAACATAATTATGTATATTTGCGAACTTCTTTGTTCCTTTCTTTCTACCATGCTTTTTGATTTATTACACTTTTGAGAGTTCATGTTGTATACTTTGATTTCATTAAGCGCACCAGTTTAACGAAATAAATGAATGTATTGATTTTTCGTGAGAATGAATTTTAATTGTAAACTTTGTAGTGCATCGACATGCAATTTCTAATTTTAACCGACAAAGTGTTAGTTTTACAATAATTTTTAAAGGTCTAACGCACTATAGTAGTAGGGTCTCTGGTTCAAGTTAATATTATTTAAATTATAGCCTTGAACAATTCCAGTTACTTGATCAGTAATTTAAACGACGGTTGTTCAGTATTTAATAAATCAATTTCTATGAACACGTATTTTAAAAGATGTATACCTGAAGTCTTCCTATCTATAATTCTGTGGTTTCCCGGAATAAACTATATTATAAATGGCAAATTTTTGAAAACCGATTTTATATGATTATCTGTACTTTGTGAATAATCAGGACAGAAATTAGTAAGATGCATTTATTTTCTTGAACGAACACAAATAAGAAAAAGATAACTGCATTATCTTGAGAACGATACAATTCAAGAATCAGAAGAGGAATTACTTTAGTATCTCGCTAATCTTGCTCATAATATAACTACACTAAAATTTTTTCTTATTCCCAAAATAACCATATAAGTGACAGTCAATTTTTGAGATCATATGACGCCACATATGCAGTGCTCTTAATCTCATTTATCTTCATTTTAAACATGGATACGAAACTAAAAACTTGATTTTGTTGAAATCATGAGAAGTGCAGATATATGATTATTCCGGGAAACCACAAAATTAAATAATTTTTTTTTTAATCAATATATAATGATATTTCTGTTTTATTTGTACACACAGGAATTTTCATGTGATTAAATTTCGTCAAAGCATTTATTTGGGAAAATAAACACAGGCTTCAAATCCTCCATTTTTATAAATAAGCTTTTATAGATTAATAAATTTTTACGATTACTTCCCACTACAATATTATTCACAAAATTTTTTAATATTTAACATCCCCTTAAAATAAAGAACCCTAAAGCTCACTCTTCAATTTCACACTTTATTCTACAGTCTATAATACCCACTTTTTAAACCTATCGCGAATGCATTTTCCCACAGATTCGCAGTTGAACTTTTACAACAAACTCGTAGCTCTTCCGAGCTGAACACCATTCTAAACTACGACCCGGACGATCACTCGGCTGAACCCACAAAACAGCTGGCACGACTCGAGCAAGCTATTCAATACAAACAAAAGAAATTCGTCGCCCACCCACACGTTCAGCAGTTACTCACCGCAATATGGTATGTATATATATATAATATATAACACTTGCAATCCGTTTACAAAGGTGCATATATATATACACGTGATTATCGTCCGATGTATTAATCATCGTATATACACTCACGATTTATAAGGAGAGATGGCGCGCTGTTTATATACATATATAACGTTGAAATCCTCTTAAAGCAGATTATATTTAGCTGATTGTTCTAACGAACGATATATCCAATTAAATGCCTATAATAATGATAATCGGTACATGTTTATTTGTAGGTACGAAGGTGTACCGGGGTTTCGGCGTATGAGCACGACAAAGCGAATCTGGATCATCGTCAAAACGGCTCTGTTGTTTCCACTCTATTGCTTGGTGTACTTTTTCTTTCCAAATTCGCGCATCGGCCTCACGATGCGTCGGCCATTCATGAAGTTCCTCGTTCACGCATCGTCTTATCTATTCTTCCTACGTGAGTATATAATATCCACACACTTTACGCACATTCTGAATTATAAACATATACACACGTACATGTAACAATAATTATATAATAATTAAATAACATTATAAACTTTATACACACCCATAGTGGTACTAATACTGGTATCTCAGCGGTTCGAGGATGACCTGGTCACGTGGTTCGGCACGGAATACGATCGGCATCAGCTCGAGGAACGGATGATAAATCCGCGCGGTCTTGGGCCATCCTTTCTCGAGTGCATAGTTGTCGTCTACGTGATGGGCTTCATCTGGGAGGAAGCGCGTGAGGTAATAAATAAACTCCTTACTGCCTTTTTTTTAAATACTTTCCCTCGAGCAATTTTCTTTTATTACATACCCGAAGCAATTCAATTAACGCGTGCGCCCGAACGATTCGTTATATATATATTTATACAATTACTTTCCACGTCTAGGTTTACGTGGACGGTCTACGAGCTTATTTACGCGACCTCTGGAACTTCATTGACTTTACGCGTAATACGTTGTACGTAGCTACGGCGATATTGAGGATAGCTGCGTACATACAGCACTCGTATGAAGTCAGCGTTAATGCCGAAGCAGCGATGATACCCAGAGAGAGTCTGCCGGATTTCGATCCGTTGTTGATAGCTGAGGGATTGTTCGCTGCTGCGAATATATTTAGCGCCCTTAAGCTCGTACATCTGTTCAGCATCAATCCGCATCTCGGACCGCTTCAGGTATTATATAGGATATATAATTTGTTGAACAATCGTTAAACAGCTGTTTATTATTAAAATAATATAAATGAAAAACGAATTTTTTAGATATCTCTCGGCCGCATGGTAATTGACATCGTCAAGTTCTTCTTCATCTATACCCTCGTACTGTTCGCGTTCGCTTGCGGTCTGAACCAGCTGCTCTGGTACTTCGCCGAACTTGAGCGAAAGAAATGTTATGTGGATATGGGCGATGCCACCTGGGACTCGGCCAGCGATGCTTGCATCCGTTGGCGAAGGTGAGCACCTATTATCATATATATAAATATATATATATATATATATATATGAGAGTAAATATGTGTACACACGAGAGAGTATGATCGTTCCTCTTTTGGTCTTGATTAGATTCAGCAGTCTCTTCGAATCCTGCCAGAGTTTATTCTGGGCGAGCTTCGGGGGAGTTGGCATCGACACTTTTGAGCTCACTGGTGAGTATGTTATATAGCGGCCAATTCTTTGAATTCTATAAATGTATTTGTATAAGGGTAGTACAGTGTTCTATCTAAGAAATCGTTTTGATTTTAAGTGTAAGATTTCGTATTTCAAGAACATTCTGATTCTAATATATGATAAGAAACATACTATATACATAAAGGAGACGCGTTCAGTAACAATACTCGTAAAATTTTCGGTTGTAGCTTTTGATGTTTTGAGTAATTAAAATTAGTATAATACGAAAACGGAAAATGATTCTTATAGTAAGCCCCTACTATACAATGGATGTTAACAATAATTTATGTTAAAAATTACTATAATTTGACACAATTTATTAAAAAATATATGTTCACGTGCAGTATATACGACTAGTACAGTGCATTAACCGGTTAACTCGTATTATATAACATCACATACATATGTCCGAAAAATCGTATCAATTCTTAACGGTATTTCATATCTATAGTTGTTCGATACCGTATCATGTAATATATGATATACAATATATATAATATACACAGTCAGACGTGAGAAACGCGTGATAGAGAACGTGTATACGTATAAAGCAGTGTCCATCAATGTGCAAAACTCTTTTATACACTCTATAGGGACTAATTTTTTCTTTTTTCTTTTCAAGAATTGTATCAAATATATGTATACACAATGTAGCGTAATATACATATACAAAAGTAATTAAGAGAAGATTGAAGTTTTCTTTCGATGAAACATGAAAGCAGTATATGTATATAACATACACACGTGTATAATAGCTCGCTGCCGAAAACACGCGTCTGACCATATACGTCTTGTATCTACTTACACGCCCAACGTATAAGCTGATATGCCATTTTTTGCTCGTACTTTTTTACCAAACGATTTCGAAAGCACTTTTTTTTCTACATCCTTCATTATCACCCGCAAATATTTACCTCTCTCTCTCTCTCGTCTCAGGAATCAAGAGCTACACACGTTTCTGGGGCCTGCTCATGTTCGGCTCCTACTCGGTGATCAACGTCATCGTCCTTCTGAACCTCCTCATCGCAATGATGAGCAACAGCTACACCATTATCGAGGTATACAACCCACCATCTCTCTATTATTAAAAAAAAAAAAAAAAAACATTCTTACAAGGTATAATCATTCACCTCGCACAGGAACACGCGGACACCGAATGGAAATTCGCTCGTACAAAGCTATGGATGAGTTATTTCGACGAGGGTGGCACCTTACCTCCACCCTTTAACATCTTCCCTCATCCTAAACTTTTTCTACGTCGCTGCGGTCTGCAAAGCAAAGCTGAGAGCCGACGCAGCAGTTTGCGCAGACGCGCGCGCGAGCACAAGTACGTATATTAATATTATTATTATGTAGGTATACATGTAAAGCTGATTTTGCGAAGGTGCGCGGTGGTTTAATTAGAGAGGGTATTGAGCGACGATGAATAAGCGAGTGAGTAAATGAAGCCATGTGATGCGAAGGTTTAATTCGACCCACAGGTGCAGAATTTGTAGATAGGGTATATATGCATCGTGTAGTGGTAGGATTTTCGGGGGTTTCCCGAGTGTGCGTAGAGACCGTTGATTAGGTATGATAATAACATTTGCGTGTGTTTTAAGATAACTTCGAAGTAGTAGGCTAGGTTTATGTAAAGTTTCTGGAGATGGGAACAGTAATACTTTTATTGTTAAATAACGGGCCAATTTTGATTTATAGTTAGTTATACCGTATTATTAACTACGCTGGTAGATCTATTGTATATTTTATTTCGTAAAAATACACGCGCAATGCATGTGAAATATGTGCTCGTAAAAAGTAATATTTTCGGTTTTTATATATATGATGACTAGCGAAGTACCTCCGTCACTGACGCTCGGTCGGTTTATACCTTTGTTGAATTTAAATTAGGCCTGCTAGGAAAAAAATAGATTTTCCATATCCATATCTATATTCATATCCATAATGACTTATTGAAAGTTACGTATATAAAGCGGAAGTCGTGAAAAAAAAGGAAGTCATGAAAAAAGGGGAAGTCGCGAAAAAAATTACGTATATAAAGGGGAAATCGTGAAAAATGTCAGATTTTTATCTGCTTAATATAATAGAAGATATTACATTTTAGAATGCACTTTGCGAAATTAGTACTTCCAGCCTTCTAGGAAAAAAACTAGATTTTCCATATCCATATATGTATCCATATCCATAATGACTTATTGAGAGTTACGTATATAAAGGGGAAATCGTGAAAAAAAAACAAAATAAAGGGGAAGTCATGAAAAAAGTCGGATTTTTATCTGCTTAATATAATAGAAGATGTTACATTTTAGAATGCACTTATGCAAAATTAGTACTTTCAGCCTACTAGGAAAAAAACTAGATTTTCCATATCCATATCTGTATCCATATCCATAATGACGTATTGAAAGTTACGTATGTAAAGGGGAAGTCGTGAAAAAATAATAAAGGGGTAGTCGGGAAAAAGAGTCGGATTTTTATCTGCTTAATATAATAGAAGATACTAAATTTAATTTAGACTGTGTAACTTAAATGCTATTATCTCTATATCGATTTCTGCAAAAATTATCGAGATCCACGTATAATGACATGATTTTCTCTTTATAAGAGAGACAATTTATTTAGAAATCATGGTTTTTACACGTGCCGTGCGAATTAAAAAATAAAAATTATTGCTTACATTCAGGTAGAAATGAATCAAATGAGAAAGTGCAAAAAACAAGCGAATGATCGCGCGTACATATGGGCAAATGTACAATTTATGGGACATTGTATAATGCACTTTAATGAAATTTTATACGCACGATGTGTGTATTCCTTGTTTCCTGGAAGATTTTTTATTTTTATTCGAATTATTTACTTATAACATTCAATGTCGACAGTGTATAAAAATATACTAAACACGGAAAAAATTGTCATTTAAACATTGCTTGTTTTATATTTCCAAAAAAATTAGCAATAAATAAACAAAACGAAAATTCTTCTACGGTACGTGTCAAACTAAAAAAAATGTTCGCACACGTATAGATACGGTGCAGTGATGAAAGCGTTAATCTGGCGTTACGTCGTCAATGCTCACTCGGAGCATGAGATGGAGCCGGTGACCGAGGATGATATACACGAATTGAAAACCGACGTATCCGCTTGGCGTTGCGAGCTCCTTGAGATTTTGCAGAGGAACGGGATGGACATCGGTGGTGCCGAAACCAAGGAGAGCAGTTAGTATACTTCTTTTTTTTTATTTTTCACACTATATATATATACTTTTATTGTAGAATTTTCAATTTTACAAAAATTTGGGGGAGGAATATCCAGCGATAATAGTAATAATGGCGGTTACAATAAACTCCAAAATAAAATATTCACTTACAACTTAAAAAGAAAACATTAATAATAATAAAAATAATAAAAAGCATGATTAAAAATCATCGTTGACGTGTATATGTCTATATAAGAATAAAATTTTTGGTCTGCCAAACTCTGTAAGCCTCCGCATGGTGGAAAAACAAAGAAACGAAAAAAAAAATAATGGAAAACAAAAGAATCAAAACACCATTTGACGATTTTAATACTATGTATATAATGATACGCGTGTGCTTCAACAGCTGTGCTCGGAAGGAAGATGCGTGTCTGGGAGCGTCGATTGATGAAGGATTTCCAGGTAGCGTCGCTCGCCGACGACACAATCGAGGAAATAAATCAGCTGGAGCAACCACCTGAAAACGAGGATATCGCCGATAAGTGGCGTAGAATCGCCAGACTCGCCGTACTCAAATCCGCCGAACATCGCTGGTCGCAGGTTTGTTTGATACACGACGTAAGAACGTTAACGCCTGTGGATATGAGAGAACAATTATGATTATTATAAGATAGTTTATCGAGTTGAGAGTATAGAGTCGGTTTCGAATTGGCTGCATTTCCTAAACTAATTTTAGAAACGATTATAGTTTTGTACAATAAACTATGAGATAAAGTAAACACACCTACGGAGGGTACATAACAGATTTGAATAGTTTCGAATAATTTTCGTATAGCGTTAAATTGTTTTTTTTTATACTCTCCCACGCAGTTTTAAAGCGTATTGAATATATTTTAATGTTTACAAGTAAAACATTCAGTTCATCCACAGGTGTTTAGTTTGCCTCATTCTACCAAATGCTATAAATAACTTCATTTGAACTTCGATTTTATCAACAAATTTGAAAAATTATAGAAATATTATTATAATATTTAATTAAATAACAGCACTCGCGATCGTTTATTCATATCAAGCAAATGATAGACTATTTATGATCTATCAAGGGGTTCAATGCGTTCAAATCTGAAAAAATATTTTTTTTAATTTATCGACTAAAATGAAAAAGGCTTAAAAAAATCGTAACACATATTATTACTGAATTATCATGACAATCGTATAAAACTTAGCCACCCCGTAACCCTATAAAGTAACGCATATAATCCTGATCAAACCATCTAATTACCACAAATTTCCCTTATATTCCACCTGCAAATATACACATCCACATGACTAATCTTTCATAGGTGATCGACAACACGGTAAAGAAATCGCAGATAGGCCGGAGCAATAACCGCGCCTCGCTGAAGCAGCAGGCTAATCTAAAGCGCGTGATGGAAGAGGCACGCCGTTTGTCCTTGAAGAGTCCACCGCCACCTTTAACCCCAATCGTATTACCCGAGCCGGTAAATCCGACAAGCATACTGCGTGTGTTGAAAGATGGTGACAGTAGCGACTTTGACGGACCCTCGTCGTTACGTGGATTGTCGCCTGATCCCGCAAGGATGATGAACGTTTCAAAGGTATGTGTATGCGGTTCGTTGTAGAGGGATAAAGTTTTCGATTGGAGTATTGATAGAGTTATCTTTGGAGTTCGTTTGGAGTTGCATAGTGATATGTGGAATTAAGTTATTGTGTTTGATAAGCGATCACGTATATATGAGGTTATATTAAATTTTTGTATTAAATAAAAAAAGTACATTTTTTCTGCATATACAACTAAAGTACTTAAGGGAGTTATCGAGATGTTAAAGTGGGTTCACTATTTCTTTGTAATGTCATAAGTTATTAAAATATAATAATATAAGTACACACATATATGAAAGGCAAATACTTTCTGAACCGAAAAAAACTATTGTTATAAAAAATTGTTAATTCAAGACGTAGATATTGATCAATAAGTAAAAAGGTTACTTTCGTAATTTGCCAACTTTTTATTTTTTATTCGATTTTAATGTTTAACGTCTTATTTTACTTCTTAAACATTTGTCTAAGACCCATCCAAGCTTATATTATGAAATAATTAATATACACGAAGCAACATATAATTGTTTACAGTTTAAGCACAATTTTTTACTTATTGATCAATATCTACGTCTTGAATTAACAATTTTTTATAACAATAGTTTTTTTCGGTTCAGAAAATATTTGCCTTTCATATATGTGTGTACTTACATTATTATATTTTAATAACTTATGACATTACAAAGAAATAGTGAACCCACTTTAAAATCTCGATAACTCCCTTAAGTGTCACGAGTGCGACGTGCTCGTGAAGGAACCGTAAAAATAAACTTTTACGTCATTTCTAAATTACATTTTCAACTACGATGGCATTCCAAATGTAATAAAGCAATTTAAAAGCTTAATACTCCTCCACGTACATTTGTACATTGTCTTTTCAAATCTAATAATTTTCCTCTACACCTTTCTATAAATACTACCTTTCACTCTATATATACACGCGCGAGAACCCAATTAACTTATTAGAATGACTTTCCTCTTTTCTCCCGAACAAACAACCCCCGCACTCATCATCCATATAGATATATATCTATATATCTTCTATTTATCAACAGGCGAGCGACCCAGCGGCAGTGAACTACGTGGACGAGCGTTTGCAGGGTAAATCATCGAATCCTCGGCCTCTCATACCGATAAAGACGTCGCCACCACGTGTCGTCAAACGTAAACCCCAAGCGCCACCTGCCGCCCCAGGAAGTGCTATACCACGTCCCAAGAGCCCTAATGTCAATCACAATCTGCTGACGGTTGATAATTTGCCGGGGTACAGTACAGAAGTTGGCACGAGTATAGTGAGACCAAGGCCGAGGAGCCCGAGAAAAGTACCCGAACTGTCAATCATCCCTGTGACGCCAGAACAACGACAACAGCAGAGAAGCGCGGATGGACAAAGCAGGCTTATCAAGATAGAACCGAGGTCGCCGCGAGCATCGGCTGCGAATAAATCGCCTAGGAGAGCCGGCGGCTGGCTTTGAAGGGATGTTTCAACGTAGAAGGGGATGATAACGAGAGGTGCCTTGCGTATCGACTGCTGGTGGTGTGGGCTTGTGTGAGAATGTATGAGAAGGACGAAGTGATATATGTTCGATGCCATTGTTTTTTTTTATTTAGTATTTTAATGAAAAATTGGCTTTTTATAGTGAGATTATCGGTTATTGTTTCGATAGTGTAGAAATAGACAGTATAGAAATCGAGATTTTACACGTAGATTATTGGATAATATCCGTGTGGCCGTATGATATAAGAAAAATAAAAATGAGATTACAAAGTGCATTTAAGTCAGGAAGGCTATATAATATATAACTTTTAAACATATTGTACATATTTTACAAGTTTAAGAATCTAGATTGTGTATACGTATATTGAAAATGTGATTTTAATTCGACCGCCACTAATACTTATTTTGTTAATAAGAAGTTTTTAAATAAAATCTAGGTATATGTATATATATATAATATTTATTTACTCAACTACAAATACATGCATCATCATCATCATCCTCTTATACCGATCTCCATTAACAGTCACCCAGCTAGCTTCCTTTCTGTATCACGCGCACCGAAATAAAAAGTCCATCCTCTCTTATCGCGAAGCGCGATAATAATGCGAATCGATCAACAAAACTTTTCTGCTTTGTGTGCTATTAACATTGGGTTTATCGGGAACCATTCTATCTTTTATTACATAAAGCATAAATGAATAAAAAAGGAAACTCATTCTCTTCTTCATCCTCACACACACACACGCGCGCGTGCACACATATATTTGCAAAAGAATGAGCCGAGGAGTTAATTGATGCTCCTCCTCGGCGGCGAACGTCGACGATAAAAACTGTGTACCGAAAAGTTTCTGTTTTTTTTTCTCTTTCTCTCTTTATTTTTGTATTGTTTTTCTCGGTGAAAGAAAATTTCGCATTACCATGGCTTCGATTAGGCTGCTTGTACGATTTTAGTCTGAGCGGTTTTCTGTGCGGAATTGATCTTGTCGCCAAGTGACAGCGCCATGCCCTGGCTCTTAGCGCGTATGCGAATGTGTCCGACCACTGGAGCATCCGGTTTATTGAGGGGTTTCTCGATAGACAGATTCGCTAGGGCGTCCTCGCCGAATATTGATTTAGCATACATATTGGCGGCCATGAATCCACATTGTCCAGAAAGAGCCTGGAAATTGATTAATTAACGTTATGATATGTACCAATAAATTGTAATATTTGTGAATTTTTTAGTCATCTTACCTTTTCGGGAGTGAGGCATCGCATATTCGTAGATTTGAGGAGATGAGCGAGATATTCCCTAAGGTCTGAGAGCGTCGTATTGACGGAAACTTTGTTCTCCCATTCAAATTCGGCCCACATTTGTCGGAATTCAGCATCTGTACACGAAGCTGGAACGATGTAATCCATAATATCGATGTGAATGTCATTGAGCACTACGACATTCGAAGCTGCTGCAGTGACGTCGTACACTAATACAGGAAAAAGTACATAAGTAATTATTACATAGAAATAATATACTGACAAATTTAAATAATGCACATAAATAATGTTACTTACCAATATTTCCAAATATAATTCCATTCTCCGTCGACGCAACTTTCACGTTTGCCTTAATGCTGGCAAAGTCACGTGGCGCCAGTACAATCGGCTGTGGCCTCTCCACCAGCTTCAGGTCTCCCATCGTGGCCAACTCGAGAGTACAATTTTGTAAAGTATCCTCGGTTTGGTTGACGATGAGTACGTCGAGAACAATATCGTATTGGTTGACATGGACGAGAGCTTCAGCGTAGACGGGATCGGAGAAACCAGTTAGCTGGGTAACCTTGCTCAAGGCACTAGGCGCAGGTGTTTCCTTCTCGCCACCAGGACGACCGGCTACAGCAGCACTCAAGCTCAGTTCAAATACGTCACCTGCACCGCCTGTCAAGTCCGATCCACGTGTCAGCTGCACAAACTGAACTGCGTCATCTACTTGCACGATGTTGCTTGGTTTTTCCTTTGCCTATAATTTTACGTTGGTTATTTGTGATGTTGAAATTTAACATGGTTATAGTTGAAAGGTAGTTGCTTATAAAAGTTAAAAAGAAATGAACAGTACCTTCTGAGTTTGCGTTTCTTCTTCAGCTTTCGCGGCGAGCATTTGACTCAGAGCATCCCTGCAACCTTCCGTGAATACTTTCTGTACTACGGCAGTTGGACAGGCTAAAGATCTTAGACATAGAGAAATCCTCTCAGCGTCGTCGTGGGTCATAGCCTTGGATGGGAGACCGGATTTACCAAGTTGAAGAAGACTCGACATTATCAGCATTGACTCTGCCTGCATTTTCTTGCTCTTCTTGTCGTCTTTCTCTAGATCTTTGTAACGGAGCGCTAGTTTAGACAATGTTGTTGCCAAAGAAGCAGCAATGAAAAAGTCGCCATCCATCATGTACTGTACTAAAGCTGGACGTTTTTCTTCCTTTTTGTTTGATGATGACGAGCTAAATGCACTTTGTGTAGCATAAGTTCCATCTGAAGTAACCAACTGTGAAGGTGCAGATTGTCCACTTCCTTCTTCTTCCTCTGGAGGTTTATCTCCAGCTTGCCTCTTATTTTCAGCCTCTACAAGAGGCAATTCTCCAAGAACTGATCTAATACGCACCATTACACTTTCTATATCATCTCTAGTGTTAGCATATTCACCAAGAATCCATAAGGCTCCACGATGAATATTAACAGAACGAATTTGTGGGAATACCTAAAAGTAAAATAAATGTAAATATTTTTAAGTGTTTAAAAGCGATTTTGTTTGTATGAAAGCAATAAGTAAATTTATACCTCAAGTAATTTTTCTATTATCAAAGGTCTTAGATTATCAAATCTCTGAATAGCTTCACGAATAAAAACAAGCACATCATTTGATGCTGCTTCACTACTTTCAGAAAGAAAATCAGTTAATACTGGAATAACAGTAGCAGCTACATCTGGGAATTTAATTGAGCAAGAGTGTAATGTTCTAACAAGAAGCTGTTTATATTTTCCTGAATCTTCTTGTTCACCACCAGATGTTCTAATTACTTCTTTCTTTAACAGTTGCACCATTTCCTCAATAGTTCTTGTAGTAACTAAATCCATTGCAAGGGCAAGAGTTTTTGTCCTAACTTCCAAAGCTGGTGAACCTAAAGATAAAAATTAGAACACAAATAATTTTTAAGAATTAAATTCAAATCTGTTCAGCATACAAATTTTAGTAATAACACATACCTAACACACGCAAAATATCCATAACAAGATCTTGAAGGACTCTTTCATGATTAGGACTATCTTTCATTGAAATCAGCCTATCCAAAACAATTAATTTCACATTGTTGTCACTCTCTTTTACAACTAATTCAATATAGCAGGAAGCAGCAGCCTTGATGGCAGTTGGAGCACTTGAAAGCGTTACCAATGTACCAGCTGCTTCATAGCGAACTGCGGCACTTGGTGAGTTCAATAAACTATAAATACATCTAATAAAACGAGCACGCTCCGATGGATTTGCAAGACAGACCTGAAAAATTTTAAAAACAAAATTTTAGAAATTGTGCATTACAAAAATATATAAATAATATATCAAAAATATTCACAAAGTTACTCTACCTTGTAAATAAGCTCAACAATAACAAGTTGCAGAATATCTCCAAAGCCTGGAACTTGGTCTATACATGCAGTCAAGTATGACAGAGCTTTGCTCTGATCAGCATGTAATAACATGAGGAAAGCATTTCTTCTGCAAGACATATCTTGCTCACTTTCCAAATACTTAGCAATTTGTTCCGGAGCATCAGGAATAAGGAACTCAAAATTACGGTAAATTGTAAATATTGCTAAAATAGCATTGCGTCTCACGTACGAATGCCTGTGTTCTAAACATGCAGATATGGCTGGCATAAGTGGCTCCAAAAGTTCAGGTTCTTTCAATTTGCATAGAAACCTATCAAATAATAAAGATAATTTAACATCTTCGGATAAAAATAAATAAAATATACTTCGACATTTTCAATGCTATATTGGTTATATATGGCCTATATTATTTTTAAAAGAACAAATATATTAGTAATTTCCACTTGTCTACAAATAATAATTATATACTGTTTCTTACTTATTTTATAAATTTGGTATAAAAGAAAGTTACACCTTCTTCTCAGTTTTTAAACATTTATAAACTATTCTCAATAAGATTTCAAAATTAAACAGATAATAAAAACTGTTCATTTTTGTTTAATAATAAATAAACTTATTGATAATATAAAACAATATTCCCAGACACGACAACTGCTTATTATGATAGACATACGTTTTTATTACATGTAAAAGAATATATCAAAATACAAATATGCATAATGATGTAATAGTTAGCATATTGTTCATAACTATGTTTTTGTAAAAATATGAATATTATTAATTAATCAAAATGTTATTTTCTTTATAAATAACAATCTTTATAAAAGACAATATGTTCGATAAACAAACATTCTTTATGAGTTTTATGTCAAATCTTTTATCAAATTAAGTTATCCAAGTACCCAAAACATAAACAAACCAATGGCAGCTGACAAAACAATTCTATCAACATAAGCACAATTTCACACATTCAAAACACTATTAATCTAATCACCGCAGACCTACTTTCCAATTACCAATCCCTACCTCAGAGTAGATCCCCTGACGAACTCATTGGGATGCTGCAGGTCTTTCCTGTAAGCATCGCACACAAGAATCATCTCCTGTAGAAGCTTGCCATCTGGAGTTGTCTTAGGCACAATCTCCCAGAATACCAGTAGCAACTTTTTGATAGTATGATCCTGCAGCGGCAGGACAAACCTGATGATGGTCATGAGTAAACCTGGTAGCCTTTCACCATTCAGAATCATATAGATGGTCTTTTTAAGAGCCTCGATCTTGATATTGATCTCGCCTTTCTCGAGATCCTGCTTCAGCTGCAGCTCGTTCAAGGGCTCCGTATCGGTAGGTATGTTGATAAGGGTGTAGCATGGCTGGTCCGCTATGCTACTCATCTTGCCGGCCGGGGGGGAGGTGGTTACACCTCTTCTGCCTCGTAGTCTACCCTCTCCTTACACTTCTCTTAACACTCGAACTCAACTGTAACACGAAACACTTTGCCGTCAGCCACGTACGTCCATCAAAATACACAAACACACATACGTATATACACACATACACAACGCCGCCCTGATTTCGCTGTTACCACTGTGCGGTGCAGTACGAAGAGGAGGTTAGGTCGACAACGGGACCAACAGCTGCAGAGCTACGTCAGGGCGATACGAACACTATTAAACTCAACCTACCTCTCAATTACAGTGCTGACGAGACTTGCAACGCCAGACTGCCGCAGATCATTGACATTTAGCCGTGACACCGGGCAGACAGGCGCGGGCGCATACGTGTCAAAATGCGCCAGTGCAGTCGTCGTCGTCGTCGTCGTCGCGGAGGCTGCTGAGTGCTGGCTGCGGGGGCCCCGATATCGTGATGGTGTGTCGTGTCGGTCGTGTGGAATTGCGTGCCGACCAATCCATGCTTGAGTTCGAGTAAAGAAAAGTATGAAGTCCGTTCGAGACGAGCAGGGATTGGTCGGCACGCGCACGCCGTCACGATATTGGGGCCGCAGCCGGAGGAGCACAGTAGGTATATAAGTGAAATAGATTATTATTCAAATGAATTAAATCGAAATATAAATTAAATTAGTGTCTAGTTAATATTTTTTAATTTACCTTATTGACAAATAATATTTATATTGTAATTCAAAATATTTTACATAAGTATATAATTCATATCGAAATTCTGAATGTGAAATATCATTTGTTTTAGTTGTTCAAACATTTATATATTTCATATTACTTAATAAACGTTATTCTACATAAATTTTTTTTTATACTTGAATGAATTAAATAATGACTAATTATGAAATCTATATATAAAGGAAAGCGTAAACAAAGTACTACAGAATATTTTTTATTTCAATTTGATCGTTTTATATGTTGAGAACATTTGCAGACGTTGCTTTATTATCTTCGTCTCCTTCCAGTTAAGCTCGGAGCAACAGCATTTACAACACGGCTCCCAGCAGATTCAACTGATTCAACTCCTCCAGATAACGATGAGAAAATATTATGGAGCACCATATAAGATACCGTGCTGTATATTTTTCCAAGCAAATTTGAAACGCCGTCCATTACGTATTCTACTGGGGCCATTAGCATACTTGAAATACTACTGCTATCACTATCACTACTCAGTATCTGTAAGTACAAAAGAAAATTTTTAGTATTTATTTGTATCGTTTTCGAATCTTTAAATTACATAGTCCCGAGTTATATTGGGGATATTGTGAAATATAATAAAAAGTAAATTAAATACTTAACGACGATCCATTATCTTAATAATGTTTTTCCCACCCTTTTCCTGTTTTTAACAAATGTATGTGTTATAACATATATATGGGCAGTTCTCTGGTGAATCGAGAGGTCAAAATTTTTTTTTCTTTTAAAATCACCTAAATCGCTTCGTA
>JAWWEQ010013170.1:0-38713 GCA_035583055.1 Torymus tubicola | reverse complement strand
CTTGGAAAGCTAAGTGCGGCGTTTACTGTATGTAAACAAACCGACGCCTTAACCGACTGAGCCAAGAACTGCTCTTATTGACCCTTGTTACTAGTCCAGACTTAGGACAAATTATGTGTGCACTAAGGTAACTGGTGAAATCTTCTTTTAGATTTGGGGTATGTTATGTGATATAGAATTCTTAGAATCCTAATTATCATATATGGGTCGTTCTTGTACTTTTCGGTCATAACCGGTTGCAGGGGTCAACCGATTTTCTCACTGATTTTTCTTGTAAATGTATACATAAAAAAGTGAGAAAGCCGCAGTATTAGCCCTCAATACCCAAAATTGGCTCAGCTACACTGTGCTGAATTTTGAAAAATCGTCAAAAAATGGGTATTTTCGAAAAATTCTGTGGGACTCATTTTTTGATCGATTTGAATGATTCAAAAAAGAATTTTTTAGTTATATTGCCGAATTTTAGAAACAAAATATGTGAAATAAAAATAACGCAACGTATCGGAGCGGGAGCGCTTGAAGATAATGAATTGGGGTTTTTAAGGGGCGATAGAGAGACCTAGCGAGTTGAAGTAGGAGGTTAGTAAGTTGAGGCTGTTTTGTAGGACGGAAAGGCAGAAATTAAGGTCAGAAGAGGTAACGAAGAGGGCGACGTCGTCGGCGAAGCAAAGGTATTTACAGTTATCGTCGATCTGATTGGGAAGTTGGTGCGTATAGATGTTATAAACGGAGGGCTGCAGCAGCAGCCTTGGGGGACACCTTTGAAGGCGTCAAAAGGACCCTGGATTTCACCACCAATGTTGAAAAAAACAAATCTTGAGGATGTTCAGTTGTACAAAAATTTGGAAATATGCCAGAGTAGGCCTAAGTCGCGAAGCAGATGGACGATGGTGCCAGGGTCCACGTTTCCAAATGCGTCTTTGATGTCGAGGAAGAGGGCCACGGTAAAGGAGTTGAAAATAAAGCCAGAGTAGGTAGAGCATGTGAGGATAGAGAGGTTATCGGAGCAAGATTTGCGCTTTCTAAAGCCGAATTGGAATCTGGGAAGGCACAAGTACCTCTCCAACCACCAATCCAGCCTCTTGCGCATCATCCTCTTGAATACCTTGAGTAAAGATTGTGCTAGAGAGATAGAACGGAATTTGCCAGTGTTATCTTTGGGGATGAAAAAAACCAAGAATTCTCTCTAAGAGGGAGGGAATTCCCCCGAGAAGCAGAGGTCGTTAAAGATTGAAAGGAGGATATGTAGAGTAATGTCTGGAAGGTGGGAAATTAGAAGATTGTCGATTTTATCGGAGAAGGAGAAGGGTTAACAAAATAAATTAAGTGCGAGAGGAAAGGGTCCTAAAACTGGGGGAAAGTTGGAGTAGTAGCAAGAGAGAGGGCAGGTAGAAGGGATTAGATCCTTTTATTTTTCGATGTTCGCGATGTTTTTGAGAGCGTCGGAGGGGCCCAGTTCTCGGTGTTTAAACCGACGAACTGTGGTCCAAAAGTGTCTGGGATAGGAGGAGGTAGAGAGGGAAGCACAGGTGGCCTCAAAAGCCTTCTTTTTGGCCTGGTGAAAGATGGCTTTAGCGTGATTACCTGCTGAAAGAAGGCCTTCGAGGAGATTGGGATTGTTACGAGCAGCTTTTCAAAGCTCGCGCGCCTTCGCACTTGATATTCTATCGCCAATAAAGTTAAATAGGGTGCGCTATGATAGTGCGAGGAGAGAGAAAAGATTGGCTCGTGCCAGGGAGAGACAAGCGCTCGTTCTCTTTCCAGTCGGGGCCGCTGAATAGCCAACACCTAGTGGATTCTACTCTGCCTCGCAGCGTAATCATCATCTATCTGAGGAACAGCTAGCCACATCGCTCAAGAAATATATTCGTCTGTGGTAATTAAATAATCACAATTGAAGACACAAGTTATATCTGCAAGAAGGAGTCCACATTGGAGGTTTTTGGATGTGTGTCCCAGCCGAAAGAGCCCTCGCGTTGGTCAAAAATATAAAGATAAGTTGTGTTGATCATAATTAGCGTATGTTCGTATCTCTATGATAGGTGGGGGTAGGGGGCGTCTTAGATGTCGAGATGGAACGAGAGTGAGGATGCAATTGGGGTTGAGAATGAGTGCGAGAGGGGGATTGAGAAGAGCCTAGGGGGGACGAAATTGGCGAGAGATTTGAGCATACGTTGGCTGGTTGAGAGAGAGAGAGAGAGAGGGTGAGGGTGCCGAAGGTAAAGGGGCTGAGAGAAGCATGCTTGAAGGGAACGAGCGAGATTTGTGAGAGGGAGGGTAAGAACGAATGAATGTAAGGAGGGCCTCAGCTAGTGAGGAGTTTTGGGAAGCAGCAAAGGTGCGAAGAGAGGATTGAAATTACCATTCGAGGCAGGATTTATCCTTGGGAAAGTGGGGCTGGGTGCAATTGACAGGCGGCTTGCTGGCTCGGGGGCAAAGCTCTTTTCCGATGTGTGCAAATTTGCCGCAGTGCATGCAGATAGCTTTGCTTCTGTATTGCACCTTGATGTGCCCAAACCTGAAACAGTTAAAGCAAACTTTAGTGGGGGGGGGGGCATAGAGAGTGATAGGGTAGCTCATGCAAAACAGATATACGTTCGAAGGAAGCTTCTGACATTCCAGGGATAGGCATATCGTTTTGGAGGGCACTAGCTTGATGGTGGAGTCAGACAGAGTGACCCTACGTTGTAGCCTGTTTAGTAAGATTAGTCTTCAGAAGTGTGTATAAAACTTTAACTAATAATGCTTAATGCTTTAGTGCGGTATTATGAAGTATTCCTTTCATACATGGCAGACTGTAAATTATCATCCAGGATTTTACTTCAGCAGCTTTCCATTTCGTCTTTTCTTTTAGTGATCGAGTAAGTCGGTGAATATCTTGAGAGGGTTTCATTAATTTTAACAATGTATCAATAGCTTTTATATCTGATTTACTAAATTTAAAACGTGAATCAGGTCACGTTGTCCATTGTTTCTAAAGTTGTTGCTCAATTCCAAAAAGAATGACATGTAAATAATCAAAAGAAAATGACCATACAAAAACTCAGTCTAGTTATGGGAAAAATATGTTTCTAGGGGTTTTTGGGGTCGCTGAATTCATTTCAAAGATTATTTGAATTTTTTTGATTCTGATGTCTGATTTGAATTCAGCGACCTCAAAAACTATAGTGTACTAAGTTTCGTCCAAATTTATTGAGAATTATCAAAGTAATTTAAATATGTGCATATATGATACACTGCCAGTTTTGGCACAATTGTTTTGCGTACATATATGATACACTGCCAGTCAAGAGGTTAATGCATAATTATATGTATTTAAAATTGGAGTTGACTCATTTTGTTCCATAATCAATTATTTTAAGAATTGTCTAATACAGTTTTGTAAATTTTTACAGAATTTAACGGACTCGTCAACAGAAAATCAATGATAATGAAGTTCAACATGTATTACAAGACATGTCAAATAAATCTGAGGCATTAATCGAAGATGAGTTGTCCCAAAAGTTATCTCCCGTAAAAAACAAAACAGAATTAAACAAAACTAATGAACTGAAGCAATGTAAAAAATCTAAGGTAAAAGAGTCATTTACATATTTATATATTTACATTTTTAAATATTTACATTTTAATATTTTAACTGTAGTAGAAAAAATTAAAACCGCGATCTTTTGAAATTCTGCGAGTTGTTTGCCTGCTCCATTTCTGAGAACGGAGCAGCGGCGCGACGCTCGCTGGAGAGATGGGCACGGGCCTCGGGACGCGCTAAAAGCGCGAGTTTTACCCCCTCTCCGACGGTCAAGTCTCGCCCTCTCGGGAGAGACGCTCGAGAGAGCGGGAGCGAGAGACAGACGCATACGTGCGGTGACGTGAGCTGGATTGGCAGTGCCGTGTCATCCGCGAGCGACTCAGAGTTGTATTGTATCCTGACAATTAGTATTTTTATAATAAACTTTAACTTTTCCTTTACAACCGTTTAAGTATTTTATTGTGTACGAGAATTGTAATCCTCAATCCCGACCCACCTATTCTACACGAGACACCCTTACATAACATATATACATCTATATAAATTTATATACATATACATGGTAAACTATTTACGTTTGCGGTTTTATAAATCTTTAGAATTACTTTATCTTTATCTTTTTTTTTATTTTTTACTTTATCTTTTTAACATTACTTTTGCAGACATTTGGTGGCTCACTGACAAAAGTTCAATCATTATTTAAACATAAAACTTCTGGAGAGGATCAATCAGAGAAAAAAAAATAAAATAAACGACTTATCCATGGTAATTTTTTTTTATTTATTAACATAATATTTATGTTTAGAAGATTTAAAAATTTTATAACAAATAATCAATTATTTTTCCAGAAAGCCCATGGCTCTTTAAAAAAAAGAAATATGTATTTGAATCTGGTAAGGATTTGCCAAGTAGCTTTACAGATAATGAAGAGTCTAGTCATTTAAATCATAAAAGATTGGGAAATGATCAAGAAAAAGATTATTAATAAATCAAAGGTCGTGCCAAAGGTAATTTAGATATATTTATCAATATTGATATATACATATATGTACATATTTATAAATGTGTATTTATATATTTACACCCGGAAAAAAAATTCTATATTCAAATAAAATTTCCTTGGATCAAAAAAATGGTTTCTTTCAAAAGGTTTAAAGAAATATTTTTTTAAACATGGAAAATATAATTGTTTGAAGTAATAAAATATAACTTCAATACTAGTAAATATTGCTTTGATATTAACCTTATATTTTTTTCGTTCCGACAAATAATATTTTACATCAACAATACGTATACTAAAAGTAAATAAAAGCTTCTTTCTCTCGAAAATATATTTACTTGAAAGAAATGGATATTCCTTGATTATAATAAATACTATACTATATACAAATATGAAAATTTTAACTTAAATTTTCATAGCTTTTAGTTAAAAAAATATATTCTTGAATAAAGTGAATATAAAATGTAATTAAAAAAATACTCATTAGATTTCAAAAAATATTTCTTTAATTTGATATATTGTAATCACTACTTGACAAATTCGACTGTTACTTTGAAATGATATTTCATTGAACGGAAAAAATATTTAATCAAAAGTCAAAAATATATTTTTGAATTCAGAGAACAATTACGAATTCCAAATATATATAATTTCATTCTAAAAAAATAGAGTTTTTATTCTAGATTACAATTTTGTAAATCTAACGAACATTTTCTTACATGAATCAAATATTTAATCAAATATAATAAATACGACACTGTATACAAAAGTGGGACTTTCAACTTAAACTTTGATTGTTCTAAGATAAAAGAATATTTTTGTGGTTTGACGTATTATAATATTAACTTGAGAAATTCAATTCTTATATTGAAATGATATTTAATTGAACTGAAAAAATATTTTTTTTAAAATTGAACATATTCTCTAGAATATGATAAAATATAAAAAATATATTTTTGATTTCAGAAAACAATATCGTATTCCAAATACATATAATTTTGTTTTAAAAAAATAGAGTTTTTATACTAGATTACAATTTTGTAAATCTAAAGAACATTTACATGAATCAAATATCTGATCAAATATAATAAATACGACACTGTATCCAAAAGTGGGACTTCCAACTTAAACTTTTATTGTTGTAAGATAAAAAAATATTTCTTTGGTTTGACGTATTATAATTTTAACTTGAAAAATGTAATACTTATTTTGAAATGATCTTTCATTGAATTAAAAAAAAAATATTTTTAAAAATTTAACATATTCTCTAGAATATGATAAAATATAAAAAATACATTTATTATCTCAAAGAATAATTACTTTTTTTAAATATATAAAACTTTGTTTTAAAGAATTTGAATTTCTAATCTCGTTTATAATTTTTTGAATCTAAATAATATTTTCGTACATCAAGATAATATTTCATCAAATATAATAAATACTATACTGTATATAGATGCGGAAATTCCGACAAACTTTTGTTGTTCGAAGATGAAAAAATATTTTCTTGTATAAAGTAAATAGATTATTCTTACAGATCTTCGGTTATACTTACAAATTCAAATTAAAAAAGCGCTGATTTGAATTAAAGAAATATGTTTTGCTTTAATGTATTGTAATTTTCATTTGGATAATTCAATAGCAGATGTAAAATAATATTTTTTCGAAAAAAAGAAATATTTCATGAAATCTATAATATCTTTCATAACTCAAAAAATTTTGATAAATTTGGACAAAAGCTCAGAGTTGAAATTTTTCTTTCAAGCAAATACTGTGTTCTTTCAAAAAATTTATTTTTTAAATGAGAAATTGATATTTTTAGTAAAATAAAATTTTTTTGATTCAAAAGAATATTTACGTAAAAGCAAAATAATAAATAATAATTACAGTTAAAAAAATTCATTATTTTTATATTGATTCATATATATCAAAGAAATTTTTATTAAGAAATTGTAGCATAAGACACAAGAACGTTTTTCATCTTAGCTTTATTAGCAACGTAAGGTGATATGAAGTACAGATATAATTTTTTAATTTAAATATGTTTTGCAAAAATAAATAAATATACTTTAACAATTTGTTGAGTATAGTGTTTAAATGTAAAAAGCGTCTAACCGATCTGTTTAAAGAAAAAAAATCTAAAGCATTATTAGTTCAATAAAAACCGCAATGTCGATAAGTAGGAATCTGTATTCTTATAATTTTCGTACGCTTCATTTAAATGATAGTCGTGCAAAGATCTTATCCTACATACGATTTTTAAATAAAATTTACACTTTTATCAGGCCAAGATACTGAAGCGTTTAAAAAATGAATGTTTATTTTTACAATAAATAATATTGTTATAAAACCAATTTAATATTTGTTCTTGTAGCAGGAAAGCGATACATTAACATCAAATAATTAAAATATTAAATTCTTTTTACATGCGAAAAAGTCGATTTTTACTAAAGTCAAATAATAACTTTTTTCCTAAATTCTTGATATTTTTTTTATATATTGAATAAAATTATTTTTTTGGGTCAACTTGCTGATTCGTTTAATATCACTAACTATTGTTTTTGGGGATTTCTTTTTATGGATTTTCTAGATTAAAAAAAATTAATTTCTTGTTTTAAAGATAGCACTTTAACAATAAAAATATGAAAAGTTGTTTCTACGAGAACAATTTACTGAAGTCAAAGCCCATACTCTAGTATAAAGATCATATTTCATTGGCTTTTAGTTTACAGTATTTTAATTTTTGTATTATTGAATCAAATTGTTATTTTTGTAGGTCAAGTTTTTGATCCGTTTAATTTCAGTAAATATTCATCTTTAATCAGATCACTGAATTCAAGGAAATCCACTTCATGTTACCAAGATCACAATTTACTTAAGGTGGCTTCGGAGACTTACCGACTGATCAAGTAGGATTAGATCGGCTTAATTTTTTTGTTATTTTTATGCAAACATTTTAATTAAATGTAACATAAAATACCCTATTTTACTCTTACATATGAAAAAACAAAGATACTTAGTATGGGAAAACAATAATTTGTTGAATCAGCTGTCTACTGCACATGCGCAGAAGTGCCTATCCATAATTAATCAACGATGTCTTTTTTCAAAGTTCATGATATTTTAAAAGAATGAATACAACGTTTATTGTTCAAAGAACATTTTTATTGGGTTTTAGAATATTCTGTCTTTTTATTAAAAGTCTCTGAAGCCACCTTAACTCAAAGCTCGTATACATATTGGTATGGCAATATTATTTTATCATTTTTTAGTCACTAATAGTAATAATATGTACATTTTTGTACTATCGAATCAAGTTATGGTTCGTTTAGAGCAAATTGATGATGTCTTCAATTTCAGTAAATATTGTTTATAGTAGGATTACTAAATTGAAGAAAATCAAGTTTTTGTTCAAAGGTAGCCGTTTACTTAACTCAAAGCACATATATGCTAGAGCGAAGTTACTGATTCGTTTAATTTTAATACGTAGTCGTTCTTAATGGAATTACTAAATTCAAGAAAATAGTTTTCTTATGCCTTAAGTATCAGTTTACTTAAATCAAAGCTTGTATATTTATACTGAAACATTATTTTATTGACTTATAGTTTGTAATAAGAATTTTTTGGAGTTATTGAATCAAATTATTGTTTGTTTGAGGCAAGTTGATGATGCCTTTAATTTCAGTAAACATTGTTTGTAATAGGATTACTAAAATCAAGAAAATTAAGTTTTTTGTTTTGTATATATAAGATTGCTTAACTCAGAAGTTTTTCATTTAAATTAAGATTTCATTTCTTTGATCTAAATAAATATGTAAGCTAGTGTGTGTTCAAGCTTGGCTTCGTCACTTATCGACTTGTGCGTAAAAGGCAGTATGTAATAAGACTCCGAGCTGTTAGCATGGATGTTATTGTACGGATCCATATAAAGGTTTGCTATCGGCAATTGTATTGATTCAGGTTAGTCTTAAGTTATTCGTTTACTGTGATATTTTTGGCTTTTGCTAATTTGTACATATTATTAATATTACAGTTGTTTACTACATCATACAATCGTTGATTTCTTTAACCTAAACGCCCCTCCATTTAAGTTCCTTAATTAGTGGCTTACAAATATATATTCTAAAATATTTCATTTTGAAACAAATTATTATTTACTAAGATGTAGTTTATGATTTCTTTAATGTCCAGAAATATTCTTTTGTCTGCGTCTTTCAGATTTAAAAAAATTAATTTTTTGTATTCAAGATAATTATTTGCTGAATTTAAAAGTTGTTTATTAGAACTGAAAATTCAGTAACTTATTTTAAGAAAATATAGTTTAAGAAAATTTGCTTTCTTTAAGGAAATATTTCTTACATCAAATATTAGCATTTTGACTAAAGACGTTAGTCACTTTAATTTAAACAATTCGATTTCTAGTATATCCATTTTTTTGAATTAAGAAATTTTTTTTTTTCATATTTTTTATAGATTACAAAAATGTGTAATGTGCATGCTATTGTTAAGTGTAGTGAAAATTTGCAAAATTAAAAGCTGAAAGTAAGAAATTAAATGATAGTTATAAGTCCAAATTAAAAGAAACCGTTCGACAACAGGAAGCAGAACTTCGTATTATTCGCGAATTTAATGTTAATCTCCAAAAATCAATCATTGACGCGTGACAGCTTCTAAGCTACACTAGTACGATGGCGCTACTCTCCGCGCACATGTTGTTTACTCATGTATATGCGAGGATCATACTGCGCGTGCTAAAATTCATACGCTATTAATATCAATAAACAATGCTGTATTAGTGTGCAGTAACTTTATGCTGCCGTAGCTAAAATGAGCGCTCCGTGTACGTATGAATATTTTTTGTTCGACATATTTTTTCTGATTCTGTATTGTAAACCCTTCAACATAAGCCCTGAACCAAGATGGGAAAACTCTTCAGAAAAAAACTATGAATTTTTAAAAGATGTAAAAATAGTGAAAAAACCCTCTGTTTGACATGACATCGTGCGTAAAGTGCCACTTTTTTGCACACTTGCCAAAACGGGCGTGCTCAAAAATGGCACTTAACGCACGAAGTGTCATAAAATAATGTATCGAAAAGTACTATTACACCACAGCTGTAAAATATAATTTCGTTTAGAGTTACTCTCTTGTAATGATTTTACTGTATAACCCCGCATATATATTATATTAAATAAACACTATTTTTTTACAAAATATTTTTTTAATATAATCAATTTCACTTTTTAAATTATTATTTATATTGGATGAAAAATATCTACAAGCCAAATAAAGACCAAAAAAATATATTTGTCAGAAATAAATAAATTCGATTATTATGCTGCAAGAAAAATCGCCGAATTAAAGAGACCATCACGAACTGAAAAATCTAGCGGCATACAATAAAAAAAAAATTATTCAATTAAAGTATTGGGTAGTGAATCAGATTTTTTTGATGTAGATGAAACCACTATTAATTGAAATTTGTTGGGCAAATTTCCTACTAATTTATTGAAATATTAATTAGTTGTAATCGAGCATTTTCAGCATATGTACATCTATCTACATAATTATTATAATATTACAGTGTTTTGATAGTTCTTTGTGTATTAAATTTATATTTACAACGCTCATCATGATATATAGGATAATTTAATGAAATATGGTTCACATTTACATGAATATTACATTTTTTACAAATCTGCGTCTTTTCTCTTTGGTTATTAAGTATTGGTGTGAATTCGGGTGTAATCGATTCTCAATCTGGTTAGCAGTATTTAATATCTTCTATTGAATTTTAGAGTTGAGTATTAAATTGCATTAGATTATAGTTTGTAGAATGTATCCCATTCGTAATTACTTTTGTAGTAACTATATTGATGCCGAGTTCTTTGCAGATCATGTAGTTGTATAACTGTTTTTTATTTTATTTGCTAATTTTGCTGTCTCGTCGAGTAGTTTTTTATATTAAAGGGAAGCCGAGAAATACAGCCGAGTGACAACTTTTTCTTATGTTGAAACAATAAGTTTATAAAGTTTCTAATGTAGAACTTATTTATTATCTATTATCTATTATCTAAAATAAAATATGTAAGAAAAGTTTTATAAATAGAATACATTATATTTATACATTATTTGTAAATTTTTAAATAATATTTACCACAAAATAAAATTAATATATTCAGTCCTTATAACGCGACATAATACTCAAAATTTTATTGTAAAGGAGAGTCTTGACATCTTTTGCAAATAAATAATCTAAGTGATTAAACTTGTCATGTGGAATACGGAATTTTCCAATAGGGTTTGGAAGCCGTGAATACAGTTTTTCTACATCCTGAAAACAAATTTCAATCATTAGTTTTGTGAAAAATCGTTGTACATCTCAATTAAGTGATATACAAACATATGGATCGGAAATCCAGTCATTCACACTGTAATGTAATGAAACGGGAGCTTTGATGTTTGAGAAATTATACGATGGTGGTAAGATTGAGTGATACTTTGCCAAATTACCCAAAGTTCCGAAATCAAATTGACGGAAATGTCCTGTAAAGCATTAATGCAAATTAATACATAAATATTTACAGTAAAATTGTTTACAATATAAGATTTTAATTCCTTTTTTATCTTTAATAATGAATTGATAAAGTTAAACTTATTCTTAATATTTTACCTGATCTTATGATCTGAGCATAATGAATCACTTGATTAACACTAGCTCCAGCAGGTAAGTGGGCGAATATGGCAGGGAGAAGATTCTGTTAGAATAATATTGCAGAGTAGTTCGTTATTTACTATTACCTAATATTCCAATAGTAATAATTTTGAAATTACCTTGTCTAGTTGGTCATCATTGAAACCTGTGATCATAAACAGAGCGTTTTTGCACATTGGTTGCGCCAATGAATGCTCCTGACAAAATTTATTTGTAAATTTTTTGAAGAATGCACCGCTAGGCTTGAATTCATATCTGCCAAGTAAGTTGTAAATGAGCTAAAATATTATAAACAATCAAATTAAAAAAAATACTTATTCTCAGAAGAATAAATTAATAATTCTCAGTAAAAATTTATGTCAGTTTCAAAAGATTTTATAAAGATAAACTAACTCACGCTTAGAGGTTTAACAAGTTTTCCTAGAGATTGGAAGATAGGACTGTGCATATTTGAACAGTAGGCAACCGGTGCAAGTGAAAACATAGCGTGAATTTTATCGTTGTAATCTGGAAGTTCACTGAGCATTACAAAGAAGGTTGTACTTCCTTGGCTGTGTCCTATATAATAAAGTTTCTTCTGTTCAGTTGTCTTTAAAACGAAGTCAATAATTGCTGGTAAGTCGTGAACTCCGATTTCGTGCCAACTGTATGAAATTGTAAACAATATAATATTTCAAATTCATTTAACTGTTCTTAATTACTGATTTATTTACCTGAAACTCCAATACGTCGGATCATCCACTGTCTTATGTTTGTGTAGCCGAGAATATCTGTTACCTCTAATGTTACCCATCCATACATCGTACCCAGCATCAGCAAGAATGAATGCTATATTGAACGTAATATTAGACATCAATATACGTCGTATGACGAACGAATTTATAATCAAATATTTAAAATTTTAATTTACCAAGTCCCTTTCCTGGGCCACCAAGAACCCAATCCGCGGAGCTAGACATGATTCCATGCTGGAGATAAGCAACCGGCTTACCCTTCCCACTTGGATTTTTCTTTGTTCCAGGTATTCTATGCAATTCAAGAATGTATTCATCGTCTGTTTGAACTTTATAAACTTCTGCCTTGTAATCGTACAGTTGAATTATTTGTATCTAAAAGTTTTGAATTGAAATACATAAATTTAATTAGAATAAAGATTTGTGAATTTTGCGAAGTGAACTTTATTATAAACAATGTGAGAAAGCGAAATAGTTAAACTTAGACAAATTTTAAAATAATCGAATTTAGTTAAGTTTGATATTTTCAATTATCATTATTCTTCTTGTTTGTAAACATTTTTAATGAATAAATGAATTCTATAAGATATTGAAAAAGTAATAAGAAGTTATTTTATAGATATATAATGAAAAGAGTTGTTTGTAATATATAGGAGGATTGTATGGGCAACCATACTACCGAATAGATTTTAAAAGCTCTGTAACATGAACGTTAATTTTGTTAAATATAGTAGTGCATATCCTCCTATGTAAAAAAGAGACGGACTTGAGATTGTCACCTCTAATGATTGCGATTGGTCGATTTGAAATGAACACGTAAAATTTGATTGGCCCACAATAGGGCGCGCGCAGCGCATACTGACACTGCTAGTATATATAAACGTTAATATTTTAAAGAAATCCCTTCTTAAAAAAGAGATACGAGAAAAGTGAAGCCGACTAAAATGTGTTCTGATTGGTTGATCTTTAAAAAGGCGCGATATTTTGAATTGAATCTTAAATTTTGAAAGTTTTAAATAATAATAAATATTTATAAATTAAAATAATATTGTTATTAAGTTTTGTTGTATTTATTATCAATATTTTACTATAACATGATTATATGTATTAAGAACTAATGTGTATTCACTCAATATTTTAAGTGTAAAATAATATTTATAATATTTTTATTGCCGATATTGATATTGCCTGCGCGTAGCACGCTTAAGTAAATCTAGTATAGGTAAAATTGTAATACACTATGTATAGTACAATACGATATCAATCACTACTGCTGATAATTATTATTTACGTTGTTATCATTTCAAGGGTAAGATTATCTTTAAAACATTTAAATAATTTTATCATAAATTCTTTTGATGAAATTATTAAGCAATATGAAGTTTTTAAAAACAAACCTATACTTTGAGATAGACAAAAACTTATTTTTCTATACTAACATAACAAAGATGATATTGACAATAGTGTTTCAAATTTCGGTAAAATGATTTCAATTCTTATAGTAATAGCTATTTAAAACAACATTGTACTTACGACGTTGAGAAATGCATGAGGATGTTCTGCGTGATTAGTGAGCAACAGATCGGTCGAATTCTGTAACTCCGGGAGTGCATTTAAAATACCAGATTCCGAAAAATACTCAACTTCTAGCGTAGCACTTGCTTGACTTAGCGCCGTCGCCGCGAAGGCGACGACGTATAGATGAGCCGCTAAAACCATGAATTTCTTTATGTTTCAGCGAATACGAGAAACCCCTAATCTGACGAATACTTGACTTTTAGCGCAGGCTTTATATACTCGGTATATATCTCGAATCTTTTGACAAGATTAATCTAAGAGGTAATCAGTTACTCGGTGTGCCTCACCTCGCACAGATTAGAATGAGAGCTTGATGACGAATTAAAGGTATGTCGGTACGTAATAAAAGATGTTATTGGGTAAGGTTGATAAGGGACAAGTAAAAGACATAATACAGATACATTCATTGTTCACATTATTTATAATTGTTTTAAGTCTGCATAAACAATTATTTATTAATAAAAATTTGTATACAATATTATGTACGAATACTATAGTTATATGCCCATTATGTTGGTTTCACAATTTCTTCAATTTAAGAAATAAATTCTTACATTTTTCAATTTAACTTTATTTAAACACCCAAATATTTATGATTAGCTTATATGTACAAATCTCACAAACGTTGCGAAAAACTGCGAAAAATGGACCCAAAAATTTTTTTTAACGACACCTTCCAAATTAGATTTTTCTTATTGGTTAGGGTGTCTAGAAAAGATATCTGTTGTTGAACAAAGTTCATCGAATGGTATCATTTTTCTGGGACCAATGATTATTGATTAATTGTTTAAAAATCATTAAAAGTAGCTCTAGTTTAGTTCTAAATTATTCCACCAAAAATAACTTAATATGAAATTTGGAAAAAAATAAAATTAAAGAGCAAGAGCTTTCCAGATCTTCTTTCAGAATTAAAAAATGTTGATCCCTTTAAAAGTTACGTGAGTTTGAAGTTGAGCTTAAAATATACAAATATTCACGAAAACGGTGTGAAAAGGTGAACAATTGTCGCAGCCATTGATCACGTGTATTTTAGGCTCAACTTTAAACTCACGTAACTTTCGAAGGATTCAACAGTTTCTAATTCTGACAAAAGATCTGGAAAGCTCTTGCTCTTTAATTTATTTTCTTTTTTCCAAATTTTTTATTAAGTTGTTTTTGGTGGAATGATTTAGAACTAAACTAGAGCTATTTTTAATCATTTTTAAACAATTGATTTTTGGTCCCAGAATTCGATGGTCTTTGTTCAACAACAGATATCTTTTCTAGACACCCTAACCAACAAGAAAAACCTAATTTGGAAGGTGTCGTTAAAAAAAATTGTTGGGTCCATTTTTCAAAGTTTTTCGCAGCGTTTGTGAGATTTGCACATATGTACGTAATTGCAATTAATTTAATATAATATATCTGCCAAAACAATACCAAATATCTTTAGCAAATTCAATGATTAAATGAAGAGCAAAACCAAGTGGAGGCGTCTCAATATGTCGTTACTTCCCCTCTCTTTTCCATTTCTTTATACTCCCATTCCAGTCCATATATACATATACATTTAGAAAAGGATGTTCTGCTAATTCTTGTTGAAAATAATCTGTTATATATTAATTTATTATTATCGAAGTGTAATTAGACAAGTAAGTTAATCAACATACATATATTGTGCTAAATTAAAATGAAATTTATATGGGTATGATGTCGAAACTCCTATATTAAGGTGGTTCATGCGATTCACAATAAATAATTTGATTAGCGTACAAATTTTACACAATGTATTTCAAGTCTTGCACTTTTCATTTCCGCAAAGAAAATATGGGGTAAGCGACCAAAATTTCAAGAAATAAATGTTTGAAAAAGATATGTTTTTGCACACAGTCTTATGGGATCGACCTTAAAAACACTGGTCATATCTGTATAAAAGTACTGATCTCTGAAAAAAAATAGGTAATCATAGATTTCTTCACGGGGATTACGATATTACTAAAAAATGTTAGGTAAGCGATTAAAATAAGAAGAAATTTAATACTAAAGTATGCAAATTACAGTCAGACGATTTTAGTAATACCTTCTGCGCATGCGTGATAGAAGCCAAGTGACTAATGTGGCTCAAAACAAGTCGTCACCCGTCGGTCAAACAGTTGTTTGCAGTGTTGTCACATTTAGTTCTTTGATAGCGTAATAAGAAAGTGGAGTTTGCGGGGCGACACATAAAATATTACATTTTTTAATTAAAGTCAAATTATAACTTTTTTATTACTTCGACGTTTATAAGTCATTCTCAATGTTTTTCATGCAAATTGAGTTGCTAATTACAAATATAATCAAGGCACCCACGGGGCCCGCCACTTGACACGGCACTACGCGTATATATGCCACCTTAACTTACAAATATTTTTCACATTTTGTCATCATTAAGATAATATACTGAATTATTTTTCAATGTTTTTACGATATACAGAGTTATTTTTTATTGACATTGATAAACGACAATCGCAATTAATAACATTGTGATTACACGTATATTGGTAAGTTATTTATTCTTATAGATCTGATTATTAATTGTTCATAAATGCTTTTCAACTAACAAATTATACTGTTAAATAAATATTTTTTAAATTATACCAATTAATTACAATATACTATATTGTGCTTATTATGGATCTATATGTAATAGATTTTGATAAGCAAACTTATAGATATTCGTATCTGATTTATACGGCTACATTTTGCTCTTCCTCTTGTAATTTTGGTCTATTAATTATTATATGAGTTTTAGTTTGATGATAATAATAAACATTTAGAGGAAAAGTAATGCGTAGTCGTATACTTATATATAATTATGCTCTTCAAAATATGTTATATATATTATAATCTATAGTGAACATAGTATTGTGTATATTAAATATTTTTAAAAAATAGTAACCATAAAACATGATAAGCAAAAATGGTCAAGAATTTAATCTTGAGACATTAAAGTTTTTATGATTTTAGTTAAGATCACTACTGATACAAATGAATGGTTAGTATCCACTGTAACATATTTTCTACATTAATTATTTACGTCTTTTTAGATTATTTATATTGTAATTTTAAAATTATATAAAATATATATGTTTATTCGGTCGATGCGTACCATATCCAATCTTAACCCTCATTTCAAATACTTTTATCTGTATAGAAGCCAAGATATCTCAAAAAAATTGAAAATAATTTTTGGTAAAATTGATAATGAATCATCTTTCTGTCACTAGAAAATAATTCTTCGTGTGACAAGGTTAAAGATATGCCTGATACTAATCCTTATTAGAGTTTTGAAAAAGTGCAACTTTTTAAAAATAAATTCCAAAATTTTTGTTTTAAGTAGTTTTTCACTAATGCTGGTTATGCCTGAATTGTTCCGAGTTCTTTGTCAAATCTTGTTCTTTGAATATTTATTACTTTACTGATAACATTTTTTGAGTATTTTTTTTTTAAATGTGCGATTAATCAATGTATTTTGTTATTTGCTCAGACATTTATCATGCGAAAGCTACACAGTTCTCATCAATCCAACTTTTCATTTATAAATACAAAAATAATATAAATAATATTTTACATTTATCGATCCAAACACTTATTTCCCGTACATATAGCTATTTTAAATTTATATCGCACATCCATCCAAGGAATTATCGCTTATCTCTCACACATAACACACACTATTATACATACATATAAACTATACTTTTATGATCTTAATCGGACGTAATACAATTAAAATTATATAGTGGTTATACGGATTAATCTTCTAAAATAATTCTCTAAGAATCACAATTATTGTTATAAAGGACGGTGTATGAAAGAATGGAGTCTCGAGACGGGACTTCTCTTTTCTAACTGATCAGCTGTCCAGGATCACTTTTGGCCTTTCGTTCTTTTTTCCAACTGTTTGTTTTCGGAGATGAATTGGTGCCTTCAAGACTTGCGCCTTCTACGTGGCTCCTTAAGTTCAATTAATGTTCTTGTAAAGGTGTTGTTTCGGCGGTAGCCCTGGATGAAACGAGAGCGAGCTTTCTACGTTCTCTCGCACAAAGCCTCGTTTGATGACGTGTTCGCGGTATTAGCGCACCCTTTGTATATATTTATATCGTACTATCATGAGTGGCTATATCGTAGCACTTCCAAACTGACTCGTCACACATTTAATGAAATAAAGTTCATATAATAATTTATATTTATTGTCTTAAACTCTATGTAGTTTGATCTTAATAACAAATGAGAAAAGATTTAATACGTATTTAGTGTTCACAATTAAACAGAAAATTATAACAAATTAAAAAGTTAATTTTTTCAAATAATAATTATAAATTAGTAGTAAGATATTTTATAGGTATATGGTTTAACAAATTAATAATCATGAGTTATATGCTATTTTATTAACATAAAAAGAAATACATCTAAAAGTATAAAATGTATTATTATTAATTATTACTTATTTTTAAAAATATAACAAATAAACAATTTTATTCTGTATTTGAGAAGCTACAACTTTTAATATTATAACCATAATACAACAGTGTAATTTGTGTAATAGTTACCGTTTAACTACTTAGATTTTATTCAAAGCTTTATCGTTGAATCATTTATATCACATTGGACTTTGTTGTGCATTATGGGAATCTTCGATATTTGTAAAAATCGGAATAATCCACCTTTCAATCCGAATCGATATATTATTAGCCTTTTACTTACATTATTTTAATTTAAAAAATGTTCTGGTAAATTCAAAACTGGATTTATTATAATTATAGAATGATTAAAATAACGAAGTAAAATAATTACGTACAATTTACATAACAACAAAAACGATAACTGCTTTATCTGCAACATACTAATTTTAAATTACTTTTTTTTAACAATGACTAGAATAATTTGATCGTTAAATGCAATGATTTTGTTGAACACATCTTGGCAATGTATAATTCAAATGACAATGTGTTATCGTACGAATCGATACTTTTCCATTAATCGCATTAGGGGTTCAAACACAATTTGTGGCGCCGATCTTCCCCACAGAAAATCGTAGTGATTGAATGGATTTTTTGAAATCCTTTGATGATAAACTACGCTTGTCAATTTATTGGTTAATAATTCAACGTCCTGTAAAAAATTTATATATTACTATACCTATTTTGTAATACATAATATCATAGAAATAAGTAGAAAAGGCAATCAAATTTACCTTTGGTGTAGCTAAATAATCATTGTTGCCGCTGAAAAGTGCGAGGGGCGCGGTTATAGCTTCTAACTTATATTCTGGAGGTACAGGAGTTCCGTACTTTTGAATATTTTTCTTCCTTTCTGCATAATCGAAGTATCGAAAGTACCCTGTAAACATAAATTTTATCAATATTATTGATAAATATTTTGAAATTAATTGATTATTCATGCGTACATCTTAATCTAGCGTTTAAATTGTGTACTTGAAAGATAATTATTATGCTAATATTAAAATCTGGTAATCATCTGAGAGTATCAATTAATTTTTTCTAAATTTGAAGTATAGAAATCGTGTATCATCGATTGTTATAGGAAGAATGTAAAAGATACTTTTGTGCAGTTTCAAAGGAAGTATCATTGTACGTGGTTCCAGAACAATGACTTACCAGGATAAATAAAACCTTGGCCGTAGTGAATGACCTGTTTCCAAGAGGCGCCAGCAGGTAAATGACCAGCAATCACAGTTAACTTATCCTAAAGTCAAAACAAAAATAAGATTGCATTACTAATATCTTAATTGTATCTGCTTGCATAATTCAAACTGTTGATATCTATTTTAAAAAAATTTTCATTTTGGAAATAAATTTTTTAACGATGTACGAAATTATTATTGACTTTTAAAAGAAAATTGTAAATTATTTATAACTTACCAAATTGATATCGGGACTGAATCCAGCAAGTAAATAGAATTTAGTGCTGCAGAAAATTTGCGTGGGCGCGGCGCTCTGGCAGAAAAGTCGTGAAATGAACTTTCCCCAACGCGAGCGTGAGCCGAATTCCGGATAACCGAAGTTTTCGCCTACCCACTGTAAAATATATCGAAATTATTAGTGATGAGTGATGTTTATTTTCTTGTATATATTTTAACATTAATAGAAGTGTGCTCCAAATCTAATTTACTATTATAATGGTATATTATAAAAAATACCAGAATTGCACAACCCACGTATAAATAAAAGTGTTGCCATAACTATTTAACCCATTATTAGATTGTATCTGTCTAATTTTCCGAAACAACCATTATTTCAAAGAGTGAAAAGAATTCAATTTGCGCAACCAACTCCGAGAATTTTTCTCGATACGACGCTGTTTCTGCCTCAGTACCCATGGCGCAGAAAAATTTAGCTCACTATATAACAACTTCACAACTAGATCCCGTTTTTCGCAATCCCTTTCATTTCGCAAAGTTACACACGCAACAATATGTACGAAAAAAAATATATGCCTCAAAAATCAATCTACTATAGAGATTAACTTGTCAAAAAGCATTTATTTTTATATGCGTACAATTTTCGGGCCTGATTATACTTATCAGTAATTTGTTTTTAATGTAACTTCTTAAATGATACAGAAACTTAGTAATCACAATCATATCATACATTTCTTTTTGTAATACATATTAATGAAAAAAGTCGTAAAATAATACACAACATTAATTTCTTTTAATTACCAAATTTTTCGCAAGACCTGTACGTTCACCGAATGATCGATACCCATAAATTTTGTTGGTAAACCAGTTTTGTCAAGTTTCGCTGACTCTAAACTTCCAATTTAAACTTAAAGTAAAATTAATGTAATGGTACGAAATAACACTAATTAGAATGTGGATTGATCGAGTCGTAAGGATTAAGTCCCAATAGCAACAAAATTTTACGTAATTTGTCTACTTTGAAATTTCACCGAAAATGCTTATTATACTCATAGTTATCTTCTACATCTATACAAATTTTCTACTTCCTAACCACTACTAAGCCTTTCTTAGAACCCTTACAAAGCTCATTCACACCTGCTCGCATCGAGAGCGCTCATTATCTCACGTCGTGAGCTAAAACAAAAAAGGCCGGAAAGCGCATCTATATACGCTCGCGCGCTCACAGTGCGTAAAGCAAACAAAACAAGCGATAATGACAGGCATCGCACGATAAGGTACCGCGTGCGAAGAGAGCAGAAAAGAGTGAAAGAAAGAGAGGGAGAGAGAGAAAGAGGGGAACGCACCACACCGAAGTATGTCAGCTTGGTAAGTTGCGTAATCGGGCCGCGCAGGTAACCGGTGAAGGCTGCGGGTGCGAGGCCGGCAGCCAATGCGATCTTGCTGTTGTATTCTGGCCGTTCCGAGGCCATCACGAGGAACTGGGTCGTGCCCTGTGAATGGCCTACGTACAGGAGTCGACGACGGCCTGTCACCCCAAGGATGTAGTCGATCGATGAGGGTAGATCGTATATGCCGAGCTCGTGGAAGCTGCAACGGAGCATAAGAGAAGATGAGGTGAGATATGTGTTGTGTGTGAATGTAGGTGCGTTTGGGAGGGATGCTGCTGATAAAGAATTTTTAAACAATTGGTTACTGCCAAAAATATTCGAATGAAATAGTAAGAAAGATTATAATATAGGAAAATAAAGAAATGATTATGAATTAGTCGAGAATTCGTATCATATTTGGTATGAAGCATCTTTAAGTCTATATAAGTAGATACATCCTTACTTGGATTAGACATCACATTACCAGACAAGGCATGTATCCACTAATGGTGCAATATCTTTGCTATTATAGTATTATTTTTAGCATCATCTTTTAAATTGATAAAATATTATAATGATCTTAAAAACATTTCAAAATTTTATAGTTTGTTAAAATTAAAGTTTGAAAATTTTTGGATTTAAAATGATATCTATCTCATGACGCTGTGAATGCCTTTTTCAGAATTATGATTCTATAGTAAATGGTGATAAATTATTTAACAAAATTTGAAGTTATGATGAAATTATTGAAGTAATGAAAGAATGAAGGTAGTTTTGGACAATCGTAGAATTGTTTGCCTAAAATCCCAAAAGTAGCGATCGTTAGGCTCCATCGTCGTGTGATTTCTGGAGTAGATGTTACCACGGTTGTTACCCAGCCAAACGTCGTATCCCGTGTCAGCGAGGAAATATGCTGAAACAAAAATTATTATTCTTAGATATAGAAAAGCACTTTGGACAACCATCATATATATATAGAATATTAGCGTATAATTATTTTGTGAATGATATGTTATTGATCGATCCATTAAATTAATTATATACATCGGTATTTAGACAGAATAAATCGAAAACTATAATTTACCTAATATAATTATTATCCAACGAACTGCATTTAACGTCTAAATAGATAGTAATAAAGAACGAATGTATATATCATTTGACCGATACCCACATTTTAAGTGAAACAACATACACATCACATTCTTTATTGGCTCGTTCATTCAATTATAGTATGATTTACGACTTGCAAACTTAACTGCGCGAGCACTGAATTATTGAACTCTCTATCTTTTATACTCAGAGAACTCTTAATTCAACTCCTCTCTCTCTCTCTCTCTCTCTCTCTCTCTCTTTCTACGTGCCACTCACCTCGCAACATCGTTGAGTTCTCGCGATGGTAATATACCCTTGAATGCACCGAACTTCGCGAAAGAAAGCGACACAGCGGTGTATATACTACTATCGAAGGATATAACCTCGGTAAATGCATGCGCGCACGTTAATGCAGCGGTCGCGCGTAACGCACGCGCGCGCGCAGCATTCGAAATGAGCGGACCGGGATAGGAATATATATGTATATGGAGGAAAGTAAACGCGTAAACGGCGGCGAGAGGTTTTGTACAGTCCGCGAAGAAAATTTCAGGACGAAGTGTGTGTATATATATATCGGCAATCGACGTTTAGTGAATTGCCGGTAAGTTGAGTGCTTGGTCAATGAACGCAAGGTGCAAAATGAGTAGGATGAAAGTGTAATAACATTCTCTTGAGAGATGATGTGAGTTTCGCTTGCAACATTTTTCTTTACAGAAGTATATGTGCATTTAAAGTAGTACTTAAATTTTATTGAAAACATTCTTCAATTAACGTTAGATCTATTTGTATTGATTATTTTTTACCAATAAGTGTGATTTTTGAATTTTATTTATACATTCGCGTAATAAAAATTTTAAAATATTTTTTTTAAAATAACATTTTTTTTTTTTACAAGAATACAAAGTATGAATGTATAATAAATATCAAAATTTATGTACATTAACATTATACGGTAGCCAAGTATTATTCACGAGTCTTTTCACGTTTTTCTTCCAAAAATTACGCAATTCTACACGCACTTTACTATTTTTTAATGTATTATCACCTACTAAATTACCATGTACTTTTTATCGCGCTTCGCGCAGACTTATTACACACATATATATATATACACTCCACCTCAAAACGGCCAACATTCTGCGGCAAAGCGCGAACTACTTTCTCCGTAATCGCAAGAACTCGGGCAACGTGCATGCGCGCGCGCTTTATATTATCTAATACCTGAAACGAATCTTTCAGGCTGTTTTTTTTTATTTATTCTGTTTCTGTCTGTACAATCTATACATAACTTCAATTAATCCCTATAGTGCACATTTGCGCTTCACGCATTTCGCTTTGCCGTGTGATTTCGCAATGTATTATAGGTTACCCGCGTTGGTTCGACGCGCGCGCATCAATTTTTTACGGCTCATCTCGAGCTTCTGTTTTTGACGCGATTACAAACTTGCGACTGTTTATGGAAAAAACTAACGATCGGTTCGATTTAACGTTTTCTGCATTTTTGCTGATATGTTTTGTTGCGAAAGATGCGAGTGAGATTTTAGGAGAGTCACGCATGCACGACGATGCCTTATTTTGATTTTCGTCAATTTTCTGTTATTACTTGAGGTATTTGGGACACTAGCTGTCTTTTATAGGAAAAATTGCACCATCGAGGTGCTATTCGAATTTTTTTAAATATGCCATTATTGCAAATTGATAGTAAGGGTAAAAATACTTACTATATATAATGGAAATTTCACAGTTAGTAATTTTCTTATAAATAACTTTTAAGAAACTTTTAAACGAAACACGCGTTGGACAATGTAATTTATGGGCAATTATATGCTATTGCTATATAGAAAATAGATGCAATTTTTAAAAATAAATCAAAAGAACTTTGTCAATCATTGGTTTCGGAATCTACAATTTACAACATTTTTTAAAACCATACAGAAAAGTTAATTTGTCAATTTTAAATAATGGGTATCACTGTGAAAGTGTCAAGGCCACAAATATATGGGTGATTATGCGCATTTCTCCGTAACCTTGAATCTCGCTCATTGTCAATTCTTGACCCTGCATGCAAGTCACTCTCAGTTGATAAAAGTTGTTAAACCACTTTTTCATCCGATGCTCTGAACTCTATTCAATATCTACATATTGCATATCATTCTATTACCAACATACTACAAACGCTCTACGATAATAAATACCTCAATTCATTCATCAAACTCTCTTAACAAAAAGTAAGAAATTTGACGAGAAACAACGCGATTAACTTTTATGAAATTGACGTACATTTCGGTCCCCCAAAAAATTAGGCCACGCGTGGTAATTTTTATAAAAAAGAAGTTCAAGAACTTCGCCTCGCTACATGGCTGACGCAAGTATTTTCAGTCAATTGGTAAAACAAATGAATAAATAAAGTGAAAAACGAAGGACACGTATAGCAGTACATACCAAGCGAATATCCTGGACCCATAAGAATCCAGTCGGCTGAACTGCCACCCAAACCATGCTGCAAGAGGATCGGAGGTCGTTGAGTGTAGTAGTCATCTGAATCCTGACGACCGTAAGGAATACGATGAAGCGCCAGGATATAACCGTCGTCCGTGACCACCGTATGTTCCTCGAATGGATAGCCGTATTTGCGGGCTAATTGGTTCTTCGCGTGAAAGCAAAATTTTTGGTTGACTTTCAGTGCTTTATAATAATGAATAAGTGAGGTTTTTGATTGCGCAAGTTATTGGGTTACTTGGCGAAGGATAAAAATAAAAGGTCGCATTGACGCGTGAGTTATTGTTTATCTTATTTATCTTGTATACTATGTGGCTTTACATTTAAAGAGGATAGTAAGTGTAAATAATATAATAGATTTATTTATTTTATGTTTTATAACACAATGTAGTTAATTTTTTAAATAAAGAGGTTGAATCACCATACTGTTAATTATTATAATCTTGATAGAAGATCTAAGATTCATCTTTAAAAATATTAATTTAGAATAATAAAAATTCTTTTAGAAAATTAATGAAAAATCAATAATTAGAAATTAATTAATTGTAACTTTTGTAATATAGTATATTATCGGGACAAGAGAAATAAAAATAAAGTTGTTTTTTAATAAGATTGAAATTCTTTTGTTAATGTTTATTTTATAGCTAATCTATCAAAGTTTATTATTGAAAAAAAAGAATTTAATTCAAATATTGTTCAGTTTCCCAATTAAGCTAAAAATAAAAAATTAATAAAAAAAAACCATAAGAATTTTTATTGATAAACATAGCGAGCAAAGCTATAAATTCTAATGCTAATGTAACCGGTGCTTTTATGTCATTCTTATCGCATTCGATATTACATCAATATTATGCTGTTACTCCAACCATACCGCATAATACTATTACAACTTTTCTCATTCTCTCTCTCGCTCTCACTCCTTTCTTAAATCACCGTATCATTATTCTCTCGAGTTCTTTCTCTCTCAAAAGCTGCACTCAACCAGAAGTCAACACTTGAGCATTTCTCTCTCTCTCTCTCTCTCAACGAGTCATCACTGCGTCAATAACCATCGGATCTTCATCACAACGATATACACGCGCGCACACCTTTGTATACGAACAAACAAAAACAAAAACAAAAAAAAAAATAAAATTTCGCGCACATATCATGACTATATATACTAATCATCACACACTGGAGTCGAGAAACGCTGCACTTACGGTCCTGAGCTCGATGTCGGGATTCGGATCCAACTGGGCGTCAACGCCGGCCGGCCGCGGCATCGCAGCAAGCAGCGCGACTAGGCCGCAACAGCCGTAGGCGAACCACGTCCTGGCCGACATAAATACTCAGCCGTCTAATTGTACTCGAATCGTTGTTCTATACACTGCTACCTCTATCTGCTGGTCCCCTCTCTTGCACTTATAACAAGTACACGTGCATGTATATATATATATGCATGCGGCGTGCAGCCAGCGCACGCGGCCGCGACGTAATAAACCGCGCCGAGTCGTTGCACCGGCTCTTATATACACATTGCAGCGAGCGAGCGAGCGAGAGCGCAGGCAAGCGCGTGTGCCGCCACACTCGCGTCCTTTGCAGTCTCTGTGCGATGCTGGTGTGTGTTTTTTTTCTTTCTTTCTTTTTCTCCTTTTATATAGTTGGGAGATGAACGCGAATTTTTCACTGGTAATTGGTCGGTCTTTTTTTTTATTGGGATTAGAGATGGTGATGCAAAGAGATGGAGAGAAAAAATTGTAGGCTCAAAGGGGAGTGTTGAAATGCTGCAAGTGGAGGAAAATTAAGGAGTCTAGGATGTTTAATGAGATATGCTTGGAAAAAGTAATGTAGAGCAGTGAGGCGCAGGTTGAAAAAAAAAATTGGAATTAGCAAATGGATTCGATCACAAAGTACTAATTATCCTATACACGCTATTATTTATAATTATCAAACAAATTATTTCTACGTTTTGCAATTTCGATTTCTAACAATGTTTTCATTTTATAACAATTATTCTGATAACTCATGGAGCATTTTTAATTCTCACTCTACGTAAATATTAATATATAAACATATTATCTCTATTATTTATAAATTCTCACTTCACCGCGTGACAAGTCTTTCTTTAAATTCGTTATTTTTTTTAATTTTCGGTCTAGAAACTAAATACTACTTCTGCATTGGGTTACTAAATATTTTTCGTATATACTACCTCTTACAAGCGTTTTTCTTAAACCTTTTTTTCAAATCTCAAAACGGCTTTACGCAAAGAATTGACAAACTTCAGCGACACTACTGTATTGTTAAGATTCTTCAGAAAGCAATATTTTCAAAGTTTAATGCCAAACTGCGCATTTTCGCGGAGTATATAATTATAGCAAAGATTTTTCTCAGCAAGCAAGTATATATATATAAGTGACCGCAATTTTTGTCGCTTTGAAAATTCCTTCTCGCAGCAATCGCTCCCGGGCATAAATCTCTTCGCTAGTACAATAAACTTATTACTCAGTCAGAGGAGACACCGTACGTACGCGGCGAAACGTTACATTCCAGCGAACATATAAATTCATTTTCCAACGTAGCGACGCGTCCTATATAAAAAAAACCCTATAGACATATATACGCATACACGCGCGCGTCTCAATTCCTCGTTTGAGTCCGCGGTTTACTCAGCGCGTTCATTTTTTTTTTGCGTTACATGATGCACCGAGTAATCGTGATTATTCGCCGCGATAGTTCTAGCCTAGATGGATTAACTATGTGCGCGTATATATACGCGCCCGCGGTGCGATTATTACAATGCGCTGTTTCGTAATTGATGGTAGCTCGCTTTGCTTCTTGTTTTGTAATTCTTATATATATATTTTATCTGCTTTTTCTAGCGCGCGTGCGCCTTCGATATATAAGAATACTTCCTTACAATTATTAAATTATAATACATGTATTTTCTATCTACAACCGCGACGTATATGAATATTTACGTTGAAAATAGTTGGGAAATTTTTTTATTTTAGATTTTTATACTCACACGAGTGTCAGCGCATGAATGTATCATTTTACAATAAATTTAATGTGTAATATTAACTTCTTGTTATCTATCAATTACAAGAATAGTTTCGAAATAGTTTGCAGTAACTTCATTAAAAGTTGGAATGACAAAGTGTACTTCAAAGCGATATAATTGATAAAATAAGGTAATTGAAATAATAAAGTAATAATAATAATATTGTAATTGATATAATAAAGTAGTGTAATTGATATATTTTAAATTTTTACTCTTGCTTTTCAAAATATGAACTATACTTTTGCAATTACTTTGGAATACATATAGATATTGTCATTTAAATTTAAATGTATAAATAGATGAAATTCTAATATTTCTCTGTCGATCGCTCATATTCATTAAATTTTAATTAATATTGTAAACGTAATTATAACAGACTAAAGTTGCACAGCGAACGGTGTTACATAATATTATTAAGTTTTGAGAATCGCTTAATGAATAAATTTCACTTTATTCGTCATTTCAAACGTTATTTAATAGTGCAAATTCTAGATCACGAGAATGTAAATACTAAAATTTAATTGAATAAATTTTTTAGTATCAATTTTTTACCATATTCTAATTTTATTTGGAAAAACTATAAATAATCATCGACTAATAATTTAATTTTCAATTTGCTTTTGATCTTAAAAATCGGCTCCCCCTTTTAAATTCATCTGCATCGTTAATATTTCACAGCCAGCATTTTTTCCCTCGTTTGGCCACTGGTCATATATTATTGTAAACTCCGCATTTAATAAATATATACGTGTCTATGCAAATAAGTCAGTATGTAAGAAGTAAAAATAAATCTAAATTAAAATAATTATTTTTCACCTCATTCTACAACTTTTTCTCAGTTCTCAAAAATTTCAACGATGCTATGGCAGAATTTGAATCAACATCCTTTTTATAGTACCATTTTAGCTAATCAAAGAATTTCATCTATCAGCAAAAAATAAGCATTATATCGAGATAATATATACGCAACCTCAAAATTTCCACCTACATATTTTAACAGCAGATAAGCAGCTCTCTGTATAATACATATAACTGATGTTTTATCAACAACGAGAAATTCCCGCGTCGCTAATTCAACGCATTGCACAAATCTCAACGAGCACTCGACTAATCTCACCGATCGGTACCGCAATATCGATCGATTTAAATTTTGCGTTACCCAATAGTTCTCTCTCTTTCTCTCTCTCGCCCGCGCTCTAAATACTCACCTAACGATCGCACGTACCTATACAGAAGAAAAAGAGTCCCCGCACGACGCGTCTTCGACCTGCTTTTATAGCGATTCACCATACATCGTTAATCCGTATACGTATATAAGTATACTCGAAAGGATTGCTTTCCCATTTCCGGCCTGTGAGGACAAGGTTGACGTCTTACCCCCGCTGCCGTCGCGTCGCACGTCCAATGCAGCACGGCGCGCGAAAGTGCGAATTTTCAGCAGAGACGCATTAGCCGACAAGGTTATATGCGATTGCAGCATCACCACCTTATACCGCGTACATATATATATGTTCCCGCGCGATAACATTCACACGGCTATTCGGCTACGACGATGGAAGGGAATATACCGATGTATCGGGAGGATACCGTCTAACACACGCCGCATGCAATTGCTATATGTAAATATGCAGATTTTCATATACACCTTTCCTATACTTGCGGAGGAACAGAAGTACAGCAGTGAATGGGTGTATATATATATGTATGTATACACTTGCGAAACGATGCTTTTTTGCGCTGAGAAACATGGGATCGTATAGGCGAATGGCGCTTGTTAAAAGAGCTAAATTTATATGGTATATAATCGGACGCTGCGCGGCCCGTTTCGTAAACGAGGGTGAGACGACGCGTTGGGGAGACGCATTGCGACAGGTCAGCACGATTTTCCACGAGAGGTAAGACTGGTTATCATGGTTGGTGTTCGGCGCATGGTTGTCCACACTTGTCAACGACAATTCACAGAGATGTTGACTAGTGCGGTTGTTAAAAAATTTTACGGATCGCTCGCACTTATAACTGGAATATGGCCAAGCAAATATTTCGCACTTGGAGCAAGCGCGTGGCTGATCATGTGTGAATGAAGGTATAATGTAAAGAAGAGATTTATAATATTTGAAGCTTTTTTGAGAAATATTGTAATGAGGCTTGTATATTTTGTATATGTGCTAGTTAAATATAACGATTAATATTTCAAGTTATTTAAAGGACAAGTGTATTTTAATAACGGATAATTTTAACACGTTTTATAGTACTTTTAACTCCTACTTAAAATACCATGATAAAAGCGCAGAAAACTGAAAAAGGAATTACTAACTTTTTATGCTTGGTAAGTATACGGTTAAATTTAAATAGCAACTACAATGGTTCTGCTAATTACGTATTCTTTTGTGCTGTTTACAACGTCGCTGATTTTGCAATCGACAACAGACTTTCTGGTAATTATTATAACTAACTGTACTTTAAAATAATAGAATGAATATAAAATATACGCCATTCATTATATTACAAAAAAATATATATATATATATATATATATATATATATTTATTTATTTAGTATGCATTGTAAAATAATGACGATTCTCATAGAGTATTGAAATGTATAATCTGTACACTTTATTAAGTACCTGACATAACTTTTCTTTTAAGATTTATCTATGATGTGTGTTTTTCTAGTACTAAACATAATTATTGCAACATAATATTTATCGTGAGAAAATCTTCATTCCATTATCATGCAAATATAAGTATCTCGTTTGTAAAATAAAGTAATCTATAATTGTATACTATCAAACTTTTTACTGCTTCTACGCATACGTCAGTTCTTTTCAAATTTTATTGATAAATAATATTTCACAAACTTCAATAAGTGCTGATAAATGTTTTGTATCAATCATCTAAATAGGGTGATGTCGATCATAGAAAGTGATAATTACGTGAATCAGTATAAGTTAGGAACCATTGTTTTTTAAACAAAAATATAGTTGAGTTTTAAAATTTTATATTTTTTTATACATTTTAAATCTGTAAGTTTATCAATAACTGAATTGTCCAGATCGCTGTTTATATTATATAAAAAGATTAATCGAACTATAATTGTTATGACTGTTATACTGTTAATAAATTACACCAAGTTTCAACATACGATTAAAACATGTACTTAGAGGACTTGCAAATGTCACTTGTAAAGAATACAAATGCTGAATGCCAACGTCAAGGATATTTATAAACAGCCACTTTTATATTCATCCAGTGTCAAGATTTGAAATTATTATATCGAATATTATTATAAAACGCTGACTGTTAATTTAAATTTACAGACAGTAAAAAATAAATCAAAAGATCGGTTTGTTTGATGTTGACTATGCCTCTTAAGTTTTGTTTACGAGTGGTTTATAATTAAAGTATCTAATTAAGGCAACGGAGAAGCTTATTTGTCAATAATGCTTATCAAATTAATTTTTTTAAATTCTTGATTGATATGTAGGAAAGTTTGTAAATTGTGTCATTTTTGTATCAAACTTTGCACACTATTACGATTACAGAATACAAGAAAATTTTTTTTCATGAATATTTAGCTTCTTTAAATTTGGTTTTTATGCATTATATAAATAACATTCTTTTATCTAAAATCATCTTGAGAGACAGACAAAATAAACTTTCGCGTAGTACTGTACTACTACTTTCGGTACTAGAAAAATAAAACTAATTCTCTTTGCTTGAACGATAAACATTAGGGTGATAATTTATTTTTTATTATTTTTGTATACATCGTATATAAATTGCTATTATTGCATGCTTGCAAATGTAAGTGTTCGTTAAAGTGACTATTTACGTAAAGAGTATAAAAATGGCTATTATTTGAATCGATTATAAATTATATAAAAATCTTGGTAAGTAGGTGAAGAGTTAGTAGAAATTCCTACAAATATATCATACAAATTGTTTTCTCTACAAGACTACAGATTTGATAGATAATTTCATTAATAATAATAATTCAGGCAGATTACTCATAAGGTAACTCGACGTAATTCAGTCATAATTCGGCCATACACACGCAGAAACACGTGCACACTTTAAATCTAATTAATTAGAAAAAGAAAATGTAAGAGTACTTTTAAAGTCATTCAACCGAATAAAACAATATTGCTACTACTTACCATGCAAACACATATAAATTGATATATTATTAATTAAAATTATATATTTAACTATGAAACAAAAAAAATTAAATAAAATTCTTTATCTTTTATTTTTAAAACAAAGACAATCATTTCTGTTTTATAGAAATCCTCGATAGAAGTCTCATTGTTATATTGTAATTTAAAAAAAACATCTACGTACAAAAAGTTTCTATAAATAGTGTTTTTTTCAAAGATCTTTTCGTTATAAATCATAAATTTCATTATAAGTTGAAAACGACTTCATTTTCGTTAATTAATGGTTTAATAGAAAACCTTCACTAAAATTTATAAAGGTTATAAATTATTTTAATTCTTGTACCATCAAATTTATGCCATGTGTCTTAGTTTATTACTCAACTGATAACGAAATAGGCAAAGTGAATCTAATGAAAAATTACGCTTTACTTCAAAATTGCAAAATGAAATACCTCTTTGTACGTGTGATTCCATTTAGTCCGTAATACAGGTGCAATTATTTTGCAACCAGCAGTTGCATCCCGCATCGTCATTGATGAAGGTTATCACTGAAAAACTGTTATTTATGGGAATATAATTCTATTAAATGGAAATATATACATTTAACTATTGAAATTATTATCAAAGTTTTAAAAAATTTGAAAATCTGATATAATTTCTAAGCATATAAGCATACCTTATTTTCATATTCAAGATTAACGTTAAACAGATACTTAATATCAGAACAAGAAATAGTACAGAAAATTTATCTAAATGTTCTTGATAACTATTCATGTATGTTTCTGTACTATTTTTAAATATCTAAGTATACATTATGATATAATGAAATGACAAATTATTACACATTTGATATCATTTAATAAGTTTATTATTTGTACTGTATTGTACTTAATCTTGGTTAATGATTAGACATTGTATTCTACAATATTAAAAAAAATATTGTTATATTTTAAAATTGAATTATCGTAAATACACTAATACCTGAAACGATGTCTTGTAATATCGAATAGTAAACATGACTTTTGCGTCCAATTGTAAGTAGTGGCTTTATACTTGAAATAGGTATAATTATAATGTTTTCATGATTTTACATTTGGTAATTAACTTAATTAATCAGTTATATTCGTATATAGTATATTCATTGTATAAACAATTATACTTTAAAAAAAACGAAATTTATCGGCAAATGCCTTACAAAAATGAAAACGGCAATTTATAGCAAAATGTATACAAATATTCAATATTACAAGATTATCTTATCTCTAATTCTAACGCAGAAGACACTGTCAAAATCCGGTCTACCATTTATAAAAAAGCACTGCAAATACAACTCTAGTAGTAACTACGAAAAGTAATTAATTTTTAAGAAATTTTATTTCTCTATAATATAAACTAATGTAACAAAGCCTTAGCAGTAAAATAGTCGATCGTAATTCACAAATGTCATGTAATTACGTATAATATATATATATATATATATATGTATGCGGAGTATGTATGTACAACAGTTAACTTAAGCACTAAAGCAGCTATCCTAGGCGAATGTACACTATGATATAATAATAATAATAATAATAATAATAATAATAATGATTCTTATCCGTATACGAGTGACGGTACGCAAAGCGCGCGCGTCACTTGCCCATAGCGTCGTCCAGACAGGAAACAAGTCCGAGTATGTATATATATATACGTGCTTCTGTGCATTTCATTTAGCGCTCAAGTATCGTACGTATATAATGTACATCAGCGCCAGGAATGAGAAAAAAAAATATATATAAAACTTGCGTACACACGCGTGACTAGTGTCGGTAATCGTGGATTCCGAGGCGATGTTGTATACTACTTTATTCCTTTATGTATTTATATACGTGACTTTTTAAGGTATTACTTGGCGCTTAAATAAATTTTCACAAGGCGTCTGTAAGTGCCACGGGTTGTTATTAATGGGCAGAAAATGTTTAAGATGACAACTTTTCTTTTATTTTTATCCGAAGATTATACTTTTCGAATGAATATTTGCTCTTTATAAGTTTTCTTTTTTTTTCTTTATAAAAGTAAGCCATTGTCCTTTTTCGGAAGTAGTTCAGTTCACTTTACTGATGAAAATTTGACTGGAATAATTAATTTTCGTAACGCGAGGTATGCATGTAGATGACGATGAGTACGATACTAAAATTGTTAACAGGACATACAGGTACGCGTGCATTTTGTGCGGTGAATAATCAATTTTGACGTGTACAAATGATAAAAGTGTAAAAAAAATTTTAATCTTTTTCAAACGATTAATCAGCAAAGATATAATCATTTTTCTGTCGATTAACAGCAAAAATCTAATGGCATCATTTACACGTGTATGTAGAGACGGATGTGGACTAGTCATGCTACTGTATACTATACACCTCAAGTCCCGTGTTTAGTCGGCTAGTGTAGCGAGACAAATCCACGTTATAGTACATATATACGATATACGCTGGGTTGCAAGTGACTATACAGCACGCAATGTTCCTACGAGCAACTGGTTGCATCAGTTCAGGCGTAATATAGCTTTGAATGGCAATAGTGCACCTCATTTCTCTGCTCACTGACTGATTGTTATATAATAATGGTAATGTTTTGTTTACAGCAATATCAGAGATCAACGCGCAAAACAATAAGTCAGCATATAGTTGGTGATGACCGATAGATCAAATATATATATGAATGATGAAATAATGTGTTGCGTTCAACATTTCGTGAAATAAAAAAAGTCTTAGTCTTGCATTTGGCACGCATTAAAATTATTTTATACTTAAAAGTCACGTTTCTTATCGTATGAGAAAAAAAAGGCTACTATTCTGACAATGGTAACATTGCCTCACTTGATAATTCTATGATGTAATGAGGCAAACGTTGCTGTATATAATTAATTAACATATAAATGGATCAACGCGTCGTTAGTCTAATTAATAGACAACCCACGAATTTTACTTTTTGCATTAACAGCAAATTGTATTCGTCACTCAAAAGTTACTTCGCAAAAGAGTTTTTAAATTCACTTCAGCACTTGAAAAAGCGTCCAAAGCATCACTTGTGACGCGGCTTTTTGTTTTTAAAAGATCTCACACAACGAGTTCTTGGCCAAAAGCACATCACAAAACCATCTTAGTCACACTGTGACGGTTGTCGGTGACGCTTTTGCGTACTCGATCGCCTCGTCGAGGTTTGCCGGGCTGCTATCGTGCTTGTTGTGGAATCGGTTTAACGTACGTATCGCGTCCTCGTACAAAATACCCTTCGTGAAATTCGAGAAGAGGAAGTCGAGGTGGCTGAAACGCTCGTGTGGCACAGCTCGGCTTTCGGCGTTCGGTAGCCGATTCATCAGTGCCAAGACGTCCTAAAAAGAATTAATTAAAATTTTCTTTTTCTTTTGAATGGTATATATGTTTGATGAATTTGCCGAAAAAATAATATCTGGTTAGTGTAAGTCTAATATTTGAATAATATTGGAAATATCAATTGCGTTGTATTGATTTGTTCGTTCGATTGATAAGAGCTTACGTGTGGATATCGACAACAATATAATAGATGAGAACAATATAATAGATTTTGTTAAATCGTCCGCATTTCAATAGAACTCGCGATGTTTGAGCGCGTTAGAATTTCAATAGATGAACGAGAATTATTCCTTCATTGGTCAGGTTTGGGCAATGATTTATCATGAAATACTTGACTCGAATTACTTATGCTAATTACAGTCTAGTTATTTTGACGTATACACTTGACGAGCGATTAATAGATACATAAATTTTGTACCTCTTTTGTCGTGTATGCGTCATTCATTCCATAGTATAGAACCGTCGGAACTGTGATCTTCTCCAAAGGATATTCTGGAGGTGTCGTATTTTTGTACCGTATATAATTACCATCTGGTCCAAAATCGTACTGTCGAAATTTGCCTAAAAATAATGAATATTAATATATCTTATATTAGATTAAATATTTAAAGTATATGTATATCATCGTTTTATGAGGACAATTACCGCTTATCATAATTTGCCTATAATGAAGAAGTGTCTCCAATGAAGATCCTTGAGGATAATGATTCAACAGTTTTGGTATTCTCGACTGTAAAATCAATTGTTTATCATAAATAAACATAATATCGGTATTACTAAGCCGCTGCTAATTGACTCTCATATCCTTTTTCAGAACAATGTACTTACAATATCGATTGCGTCAAACTGGTTTGATTTCAATAATCCAGCTATATTCATCATCAGCTTTTGACACAGTAGCTCAATATGCGGCTTTTGACAAAATGTCGTGTACAATCCAACTAAGCTAGGATTACGAGGAAATATTTCGTTGACTCCTAATGTCCTAAATGTTTTCTGAAATTTAATAAATCATAAATATTACTACCCATTCCAGAGAGAACTTTGAATAACTTTATATATTTTTTAGTCTTTTGGTTACTTGTAATTTTATAAATTCTTAATTAGATACTATTTTATAGACTAATGACTATCTAGTATAAAAATATAATATATGAATTACAGCCATTAAAATATATTGTATTTGAAGGTAATGCCATTTTGATACTTAATCTAAATATTGATGTACAAAAATACACTAAAATAATATTAGAAATAAAATTAATGTTAGTAAAAATAAACTTTTCATTTAAATAGCTCATTTGTATTGCATGTTCATAACTTTTAAATATTGTTTGACGTTAGTCGGAATAGTGCACCTAATTTAACCACGTCATTGTGATGATCATATAATCTAATGAGATATTTATCTGATTGGCAGTAATGCTTTGATTACATAATAAGCTAATAAAAGTATATGATTTTGATATAGGATAGAAGTGAACACACACATTTTGAATTTTAATATACATATCATACCTTACCATTTCAAGTAAAACTATTACATTTATGTAAATTGCAATCGTTTGTAGATCAAGATAAGTTCTTAACACATTTGGCATGACAAACATGTCAAAAGCATTGTACTATGAATAATTTGATTGCTACCTTGAATTTTGATCAAAATAGCTTATGCACATACTAAATTGACAGAATTCTCGAAATCAGGTTAAAAGAGTGATATTAACACACGAAGTGTGAGTAAATGTTTACGAATTTGTTGTTTACAAAGTCAAATAAGTTAACATAACATTGATAACTTTTGTACATACATTTTCGTTTGCATTGGCTTATTTTGTCGGGTGAGTGACTTATTCAAAATTTTCTTAATACTACTATTTTTATTCGAGTAAATGAAGACCTGTAATATGTTAACTTTTTTCATTTGCATTTAAAATCACATCAAATCCGACAATCCAAATAATTAAATACCATTCACGATAGTACAATGGAATCACTCATTCATTCCAATTTCTTTGATCTATTTAAATTTTAAAACGGTTTTAACTCAAAGCTACAATTTTCAATTATAAGGAAGAAGACATTTTTTCATGTTTGACCCTACCCAGATATCTATATATTGTACTACATTCCTTTACCAATCCTTACCATATCCACGTACAAACTAACCCATATACCTAAACAACCACAATTTTCACATTTCTCGGTAGCCACTTTCCGAAATACTTAAAACTGAAAAACCAGAAAAAAACACATAGTTCATCTATATGAATAGCTCACCGTAAGTTGCTTGCCATAGCGCACGACGAACGTGCTGACGGGGCCTGGCAGCAGGTGGGTAAAGATGGCGATGGGCGCGAAGGAGAGCATCGCGTTGACCTTGGCATTGTATTCCGGCCTCGACGATAGCAGTACCAAGCCGACGGTCGTTCCCATTGAATGGCCAACAAGTGATAGCTTCTCCTGGCCCGTCGCGTCCAGAATGTGATCGATCGCCGACGCCGTGTCGTACACGCCCGACTCGTGCCAGCTATATATCGTATACACATACACATATATATATATATATACATTTTAACCGGTAGGCATTTCAACCTTTACGCGAGATGCGTGCGTGTGTCTATATGTTGTACGCGATCATGTGAGTGACTTTCGATTGATGAATCTCTAAGAATAAGGTGGGGAGAGAAAGATAGAGAGGCAGATAGATGATGGATGAGAGCAGTAAGGAAATTTTGCTGGGAAGCGCATGACGTTGTAGAGAAGGCTAGTTAGCTCAAATGAGACTCGAGAGATTAGGATGCTTGTTAAGAGGTATTCGTGGAATTCAGGATTGCGGTTACGAAATGATTTATCAGATTAAAGGCGAGCTTTTTCGTTGACGAGTGTATTGGTTATTTACGGTTTCATTCCCGGTTCAAAGTATTATATACCTATACATCAGAATTTGTCAATTTGTATACTTGGACTGGATGTTTTTGATACGTTGATTAGTTTTATTGACTGGAAAAAAATTAATCGATGATGCATGGCCATTTTCGTTCAACCAGTAAGAAACAAGGTCGTACTGTGATGAAGTGCAATGAAATACTTGACAATGGGATGTTTTTGAAAACGAAAGTCTCTAAGTGATTCATTTGCGCTTTTTTTTTGTTGAATATCTCGGGTGCACAATTAATGACGTTTAAGCGTATTCATGAATGTCTCATCGTTTAACTTTTACTATTTAATATACGTTAATGGACCTTTCTTTGTATTTCATTGACTTTCTCCGCGCTCGTTATGAACTTTCTCAGTAGCCATGTATTAAAATTTTCTTTCACGTGGAAAATAAAATGACAAGATTAAGTAGTTTATTATGAATATAGGCAGCTCGATCTGTTGAAGCTACTATCGCTTTTGCTCGTAAAGAAAAAAAAAACATGATACGGTTTTCAGTTTTGCGTCGAGTGATGTTAAAGTATTTTTAGATTTGCAGAGCAAGGTGACAATTCTACGTATTATAATAATAACTCTGAAATATGCGGGTTCCATAATTTAGATGGATCAATTTAAATTGTATTTTATCATTGTATGTTTTATCAAATACGTAAATTATCATATGATGGATTTTAATTTTTGCTTTATGTGTATCAGAATTATGTAGAATGCTAATAAACTTTTTTAATCTATCATACATTTAAAATGGTGTTTAATAAATTTTAATACTAAA